>BPLR01006866.1:0-245012 GCA_021605095.1 Caerostris extrusa
TAACCGATCGCAATGTATTCATCCGACGCACCTATGTACCAAATTGCATCAAATCGGTCGCAATTTACTCTCAAAAAACGCTAAAACACGCTTAAAACAGCTCGCAGAGAGCTCCCACAGCGTCGATTTGTGACTTAAACGCATACTTGCGAATATCTACCCAAATAAATTTGCTAGGGCAATGATTTTAAGGGGGTCGCTTAGGGGCGTGAAACGCTATTGAACGACATCCACATTGTGGCCCTAGCACGTTAATTTCTCCCCATATGGGCGTTGTATATCGGCACTTGCGCGATCGGGACTAGGCGAACGCACGGCCATAACTTCTACAAATAATTTCTCACAGACACGCGGTTGGTGCCTATAGATTCGTGGCGTTGTATTACATCCCTGGAAGCGACAAATAAATTATTCCTATGCAACTTTTTGTGTTTCGGCCAAATGCAGTTTTTGGCCAAATTCGCACCTGAATCTGGCCATAACGCGACAAATTGAGGTCGCACGCAAAAACGCACATAACCGATCGCAATGTATTCATAAACGCTATTGAACGACATCCACATTGTGGCCCTAGCACGTTAATTTCTCCCCATATGGGCACGTTGTATATCGGCACTTGCGCGATCGGCACTAGGCGAACGCACGGCCATAACTTCTACAAACGCATACCCATAGTTATGGGCATGTACTGCCACAGACACGCGGTTGGTGCCTATAGATACGTGGCGTTGTATTACATATCTGGCGACAAATAAACATTCCTGCAACTTTTGTGTTTCGGCCAAATGCAGTTTTTTGGCCGTTTCACCTGAATCGCCCATAACGCGGCAAAATTGAGGTCGCACGCAAAACGCAGATTCGATCGCAATGTATTTATTTATGTACCAAATTGCAGCCGAATCGGTCGCAATTTAAGTCAAAAACGCTAAAACACGCTTAAAAACAGCTCGCAGAGCTCCCAGTTTTCGATTTTGCTTTAAACGCATACTTGCGTGAATATCTACACAAATAAATTTTAGGGCAATGATTACGTCGCTTAGCGTGAAACTGCCATTGAACGAGCCTCAAAAGCTCTTCCAGCACGTTAACCCCCATAAGAGACTGGTATAAATGCCGATCCGAATAATAAAATAATCAGAAATATTTTTCATGACAAAAGGGCATAAATGTTCTCCCAACAACAACAAAATTCATTTCAAATTTTAAAAAGCCATCTATTTACTAAAAATAATCCTTCAGATTCATCGCTTCTACTGCATTTTTTAAATTCACTACAAATTGCGCGCTTACGAAGCGGAGTACCGATTCTCTTTTCGAGGCAAATTAAAGTCAGTGAACTGACCAAATCTATCAAGACCAACAAAGTATGAAACAAACAGTGTATAAGCGTATCAATCATATCAACAATTAGATTATTTATTGGGATTTTACAGAATGTTTTCAATTACACATAAGAATGAAAAGTAGTTATCATAAAAGCTTTTCAAAAGATAATAACATAAACTACTTATAAGAGACTGATAAAAACTTATGTGCATCAAAAAATTTTTTCATGATAAGGGCATAAATGTTCTCTAATAACAAAACAAAATCATTTTAAATTAAAACAAGTAATATAAAAAAAAAAAAAAATTTTAAAAGTCAATTCCTACTTTTTTTTTTTCACTCTATTGCAGAAAATCCTTTATAAATAATTTTCATTCATTTTTAAAGTTTATCTGGCGCTGTCTATTGGTAGATATATGCAGCTTAAATCTTAAAAAAAAACTAAAATTAATTAATTAAATTTAATTACTGAATTAATGTTTGAAAAACTGTATTAACATCCAGTGTCATCCACTAAAATTTAAAAAATGTATTTAAACTTGAGGGGATGAATAAAAATTTTATTAACGACTGAAAATTTGAACAAGATATATATATATAGGGAGAGTGTGAGCTAATAGAAGGAATTGAAAAAAAACCATCTATCTACTAAAAATAATCCTTCAGATTTTCCGCATTTTTAAAATTCAGTTACAAAGCGCCTTGCTTGCACGTAGTATGTCGGTTAGCAAGCATGTGCTAACAAGACTGATATAAACTGATGTAAAATAATAATAAATATATCATTATATCATTATAAATTTTAAAACCATCTATCCACTAAAATAAACCTTCAGATTCATCGTGCTCCTAGTCGCATTTTTTTAAAATTCACTACAAGCGCCTTGCTTTGGGACATATGTGCACGTAACAAGTATATGCAAACGTGCTAGTTTGCATATGCTTGCTACATGCACATAAAAAATCGGAGTATATCAATCGCACACATACAATAAAGCGGATTATATCAATCATATCAACAATCGGGCTATTTGATGGGATTTTACTGAAATTTTCAATTACACATGCCAGTGAAACGTAGTTAGCCTAAAAGCTCTTACAAAAACTACACTATAAAACATACACTACCCGTAAAAAACTGGTATAAACGATGTAAAAATAATAATAATCAGAAATATTTTTCATGCCCCCCAAAAAAAATATTTTAAAATCCCTCTATCTGCTAAAATATTCTCCAGATTCATCGCCCCTACTGCATTTTTTAATTCACTTAAAAGCGCCTTGCTTTGCACGTAGTACGTCGGTTAGCGAGCATGTGCGAAACGTGCTATCCAAAGCGGAGTACCGATTCCCTTTCAAGGCAAATGAAGGTCAGTGAACCGACCAACTGTCTATCAAGACCAACAAATAATGAAACAAACAGTGCGTCATAAAGCGATTCCATCTTCCTGTGTTTTTCTCTTTCCCCCCGCTTGGCTTTATAGTAAAATAGAAATAGAAAAAAGAAATGGGACCGTATGGCTACAAAGCGATAGGAAATGAAATCTGGATTGTGTATTGAACAAGCAGATGGTGAATAACAAATAAACGACCTTAGCAATTATTTAGACGAATTTGTATGTATAAAAAAAATTTTATTGTATTAAAAAAAAAAATTGGAAATTTCAAAATTTAGCAATTAGTAAATAATTATTATGAAAGATGAAGATAATTTTAAATCAATTATGTATTATGTTTAATTCGAAGTTCATTTTAAAAAAAAACTAACACAGTAAATTATTATAATGAAATTTCATATAAATTTACAGCGTTTATAAACTTTTTAAATTATTAAGATAAATATTGTCCTTGATAATTGTCTATTAGAAGTAGAAATCTGTTGTATGCCCGTAAAATATCAAACATAGAAACGTATACGAATTAATGAAATTGAAATTGCATAATAGAGTATTACATTAACGATGGTTAATACAAAATAGTTGCAATTTTTTAAAATTGGAACCATAGCAGAAAAAAAGGTTAAAATATTTTTTATATCTTTTACTTCTACATAAAATTTGAATGGTTTTCAAGGTATGTTTCAAAAGCATATTGTCACACACAACAACAACTAGCGTTTCTTTGTATATACTTTGATACATTACTCCTGTAAAGTAGCTACAAAAATTTTGTTTCATTTTTTGTTAAACTACCTTCTTACCATTGTTCAAAATAAAAAATGTTTTCCAATTCAATTTAATAGCAGCCTAAACCCGAGAATTCTAAGAGAAAAACGTATCAACACTCAACAACCAAAAAGTTCACCTTTTCCCACTTTCATCCTAAACACGTTTAACTTTTCAGAATTTATTTCACTAAGTACCGATTCTTGACAAAATGATAAAGAAAAGTCTATTTTTTCATTTTAAAAAAGGAATCGATTGATGCAATATAACATTGAAACTGAATCAATAACAATACTCTCTATACATGCACATTATTAAAAAAAACCACCCGTTCCATAAACATACAATGCACAATGGGAAATGGACAAAATCCTCTTGAAGTATCTACTATAGATAAGACGAGGTCTGCATTAAAATAAATAAGGCCACAGAGCAACAAAAAACCTCACACTTAGACACCGATCAAACATTCACCTTTATATAAGTTGAATGTTAATTTTATATGTGTGTGTATATACACACACACATACATATATATACACGTGCACACACACACACACATATATATATATACGCCCACACACACATACATATATATATACGTTCACACACACACACACACACATATATATATATACGCCCACACACACATATACATATATATATATATACGATCCCATTACACATACATATATATATATATACGCCCCCACACACACATACATATATATATATACACCATATACATATATATATACACACACACATATACATATATATATATACGCCCACACACATATACATATATATATATACGCCCACACACATATACACATATATATATACGCCCCACACACATATACACATATATATATACGCCCACATACATATACATATATATATATATACCCACACACATATACATATATATATATATATATACGCCCACACACATATACATATATATATATATACGCACACACACATATATATATATATATATATCGAAACAATACAAAAAAGTTAAAAGAATCAATACACATCATTCATAAAAAGTATTTTTGATAAACGCAAAAATGTATCATGAAAAAAGCAAAAATCACTTCCCAAAAATCGCAGACATTATAAAAGATGCTATTATCTTCGTAAAAATGAGCTTGATCAAAATGAAAGAAAAACCTGATATTATATAAAAATCGATCCATAATCTCGTATATATGATAAGCAGATAATACTATGAGGAGGAATATAATGAGTTTTCCCCATAGATTTAAAATAAACACCCTTGTTCAAAAGAAGAATGTATATAAGATAGAATATCAGGTTTATAAAAGATTATTGATTTCTATATATCTAAGCATCAAGATGCTTAAAACTATACTTTTCAGAAGAGTTTCAAAAGATTTAATCAAAGACTAGTTTTGAACGACATAAAAGAATAGTAGTATAATCATCATATAAAAAATCCATAAAATAAAGATGCATGAATTTGAATACATTTCATACACATACGTTATCGTCCATAAATATTCAATACACAATGCAAACGGACAAAATCCCCCACATCTGCTACCCACACAACACCACAAAGATGAAGCCTAATAAAAACAAACAGAATTGCAGACAGACGAAAATCTGAGAGTATGCAAAAAACCGAACATTAACCCGCACATGTCAAACCTGGAGACAACAAGTGCGGTCATAGAAAAATAACCATCAAGTTTCCTTTTCATGCAGTGAAGTTGCGTTTCAGAGGAATTTGTTTTGTGAAATTTTGTAGTAAAAATATCGTCGTAATATAATCATAAATAATAGACAAACAGATGTTTTCCATAATTTTCGAAAAATTGAATATAAAACTAAAATAAACATAAAATCTAAAAACTACAATACGAGGTAATAATAATGTCCCAAGACATTTTTACATATTCATTTAATTTTCTCGAAAAATTAGCAATTTCTTCTCCCATCAGATTTCAAATCGTCAGGGCCAAATCATAGCATAGACAAAAATATCTAGACCCCGGTTTTCTCTCTCTCTTTTATTTATTAAACCGTTGCCAATTTAACACAAATAAAATGCAATATAAGAAAAAAAATTTTTTTTTCACTATAAAAAATTAGACTTTTTAAGATAAGAAGAATCAGTTTCACTGCTGCTTTATAACGATTTCTCAAATAATGAAATCTGTGAGTGACCTTCGAAAGATTGCACACAATTCGCAATATAAAAAGATTGCACACAACTCGCAGTATAAAGATTGCACACAACTCGCAATATAAAGATTGCACACAACTCGCAATATAAAGATTGCTGCAACTCGCAATATGAAGATATAATTCTTACGATTATGGTGGAATTTCAAGATTCATTCAGAATATATGTCCCCAGACAAAAATGATTTTAAATTTTATTTGCATGTAATATCCAATGTGTAATTTTAAAACAGAATAAACTAAAACACGACTATGCGCATAAGGTTTTCACTAAGAACGATTTAATACAGCGATTTCCATTGGCTACCTACGTTTAAGAGCACGCGATATCATGTTGTGTTACTAATCCCCCTGGTGCAGGAAAACCTACACCAGATCCAAAGACCCAGTCACAGGTGATTTGTCCATGGCTAAGGGCTAATATGCAGACCGGGCCTACAGTTTAACGTGGATTCCAAACCACTAACACACAGCCATGCCACCGCCAGGATCTGAAGCCTGTTGTACCAAGGGCTAGAGCTGAAGCCTTTGTACCAAAGCGGTAGTCAATTGGCCATCAGGCCGCTGAAAAGTTTCTGAAGAAATAGTAGAATTGCTAGAAAATCCACTACTCAGTCAATATTTCCTACACAAAAATTAATATGCAATCGATTTAAATTAAAAATTAAAAAAGGGCTTTTCGCGTTACAAAAGTTTGGTTTTTGCCGCTCCTGTGAACACTTTATGCTAAATAGACCAGGGCTTTACAGTTTAAAGTGGATTCGAACCACCCACAAACCTCCATGACCCCGCCAGGATTCGAATCTGAAGCCTTTGGTACCAACAGCCAAAGCAGTAGCCAGTTGGCCACCAGGCCGCTTAGACTTACTATACAAAGGAGATAATGAAACACAATCCCATTTTTAAAACCCTATTCTAGTTCTTTACATGTACAGATTTTAAAAGGGGTTAAATTATGCACCCATTCCAGGGGGAGTAAATAGAAAGGGGGAAGGGGGGGCAGAAAGAACATCGGATTTATCGAAAGGTCATTGATTGTGTCGACAAGCAAGAGGACCGGAGGGTTGAAGGAACACTCGGGGAGTCCGTGATGAAACACCTTCTGACTCGGCAGTGTTCTAAAAAGCACTCTCCCCATGAAAAGCACCCTTCGGAATTTACGATATTCTTTATAACCGAGAGAGGCGAGGGAATTTACGACTGATAATAGAGAACATCTGCTGGCCGTGCTGGGAAAAAAATAAATAAAATAAAATAAAAGGGATAAATGGAAAAAGAAATCTGCCGGGCATATATATATCTATATATGAGCGGGTAGTGTGTGTGAGCGGTGGGGGTAGGGTTTTTATTGTTGGAGAGGGAGGGTGGATGTCGTGTGTGATGAGGTGGAATGAGTGTTGGCAACTCCGACGGTCGTAAAATGCGGCACAACCTGAAAGAGCGACGGCCGAATAAAAATTGTTCACATACACACGGGAGAACCCCCATCCTTCTATACACACACACAACAGTGAATGAGGCCTGGGATTCTGCATACATGGCAGCAGCATCTGGCAAAGCCGCGTTGGTGAAAAAAAGTTCAAACTACTTAAATGGCAAGGCCATATTTAAGGGTGTTCCAAGTAGCAGGACAGAAGTCGGTCAAGTGCTTGCTTAGGACGATACAGGTTTGGCAGTCCGACTACAACTGCTTGCAAATCCATTTTTCTTTTAAAAAATATTCAGCTAGAAAAAAAATCAATGTTTGCCATCCTTTCGAAAATGTGTTAAGTTTTTATCAATCTGTTTTTCACTTCACTGTTGAATGATTTTATGTGACGTTTGCTCCAGTTTGTTTTATGTAAGCTATACGTTTTGGTACCTATACCAATAGCAGAGACTAGGAAAACGTTGCATAATGTGACTTTTTCATGAATTCGTAAAAAAGTGATACATTCATGAATAATCTCATACAAACGATGCAGTTTTTATAGTAAACAAATTAGAGATTTCCTTATATTTATAATGAAGAAGCCTGACAGCCTGGCTAGAGCTCTAACTGTTGGTACCACAGGTTTAGGCGAATCCTGGCAATAACATAGATACTTACTAGTGATTAGGAATTCACATTAAACTGTAGATTCCGATCTAATTAGCTCAAAGTGTGTACAAAATGACCGTAGAGTGACACACCAAACTATATTTAATGAAACGATATACAACATATATTTAAAAAATATTTACTAAATAAGTTATGGTGATTAATTATAATAACTTATGCTGATTAATTATAATAAGTTATGTTAGTTAAGTTATAATAATGTTAAATTATCATCAGTATGTTCATAAGCTAGGTTAGTTATCAGTTATAATTGAAATAAGTTATGGTGACTTATTATGGCTTGCTGTATGCTGTGGGTAGTTTCACAAATTGTCGGCACCGGTATCATATTTTCTACAGTTCAGCAAAAGAACTAAAAGGTGTTTTTTTTTTTTATTTACAATAAACGGAATTTTATTTACAATAAAGCTCTCTACTTGAAAGACTAATATATATTTATTAATTATTATATATATTTTTGAATGAAAATTATCTATAAAAATAGTATTAAAATTCAGTACAATAAAATTACCCTACTGCAATAGCTGGTAACTATATATTCCATTGATGTAATAATTATAAAAATTTACAGAAATAACAGATTTATTAAATTTAATTCTTCTTCATTGGCGTAACAGGCCCATGGTGGATCAAGGCAGATTTCGATACATGAGATGTTTTCTTTTTTACGGAACAGGGTTGTCAACCCATCGCTCTAAAATCATATTAGACCGGGATCTACGGTTTAAAGTGGATTCTGAACTACTACAAACATCCATGGCACCGCCGGGATTCGAACCGGATACCTGTGGCACCAGAGC
Organism: Caerostris extrusa; assembly: GCA_021605095.1. Taxonomy (NCBI): domain Eukaryota; kingdom Metazoa; phylum Arthropoda; class Arachnida; order Araneae; family Araneidae; genus Caerostris; species Caerostris extrusa. The sequence goes on from BPLR01006866.1 coordinate 8,610, forward strand.
GCTAGTCATTCGGCCATCAGTCCCCAATTACATTTACTACACGTTCGCAATTTGATGAAACACGGTTTTCTTGTTGATTGAAATTTTTGAAAACATCTTCTTCGATCAAATTCATCTTTAAAAAACGTGACAGCACAAAGAATATGATTTTTCTGACCCACTAAAGTTTTTAACATTAAAAAAAAAAAAAAAGTTGAATTCAGAATCCAAAATTTGTAAGAGTTTTTTAACTTTAAAAAGAAAACTTACCTATAAAACCTATTCCAAAGGATATATATAAAAATATACGGTAAAATGCTCCAAATTTCACACTGAAAGCAAAGAAAAGAGATACACTTTCCCTGCCAGTGAGATCTCGTATTTCGAAGTTGAACACACTCTCCCAGTCCCTTCGTCGGGGGTCGAGGTCGTTGAGTTCTCCCGTATAACTACTGCAGGACTCGTCATACCAGTTTCGCATCAATATACTTAAGTTGTATGCATTATAAACCCATGCTTTTTTTTTGTCATTCACATAACTGGATTGCTTAATTGTTGCTTATTCGCTGTATTTACTATAAGATGATTATCCTTCATTCAGTGATGGACTTAAATGCATGGCAGTTATTTAAACCTCTATTATAAAAATTCTGCAGTGTACGTGACCATACACGCAAAAGGAAATGGTTAGAAAAATTACGTGAGATTACTGAAATTTAATTCAGTTATTTCTTCTTTTTCGTACATAGCTACAATTTTCTACATCGAAGAATAATGAACCAATCAAAATGCAATTTTTTTTTTAAAGGCACTCTGAGATTTAAATGTCCGAAAAGGTTAATATATTAAACATTGTCGATGTTCTTAATCCCTCCCCCAAAAAAAAAAAAGATACCATTTATTACAATATTTATTATTTTAACTTAACCGATATATACTAGTTGAATACATGTAATAGTTATTAATAAATATAAAAATTGTATACTAAAGCAATTTGCTACGCAAATCTTTATATTATTGATTCTATTTTTTATACAATACTATCACTTTTAAGTTTAAAATACGTTTTAAGCAGGTAAACTGTGACCATTTAATATGCGACAGAAGTTTGCGAATTTAAAACGCTTTTCACTTTATACTAATTAGACCGGAGTTTAACGGACCCGAACCACTAACAAACATCCATGCCACAGCCAGGATTCGATCCTGAAGGCGAGTGACTAGCGCTCAGTACCACAGGTTTCGGGTAAGAGTCCCGCCGGTGCCATGGATGTTTGTAGTGGTTCGGAATCCGCTTTAAATCGTAGGTCCTGGTCTAATATGATCATAGAAAGTTCGGGTAGGACTGACAATCCTACTCCGTAAAAAAAAGCAACATTTCATATTTCGGAACCAGCCAGTGGACAAAAGGCCTTGGCCCACGCATTGAAGAAGAGTGGTTTAGTAATAAAGTTAATAAATTTTTAGGATTCTTTGGTTTGTCCCTCTACGGAAGGTTTGTACGCACTTTGGGTTAATTAGACCGGGACCTACAGTTTAAAGTGGATTCGAACCACTAAGACACATCCATGAAACCGCCAGGATTCGAACCTGAAGCCTGTGGTACCAATGGCAAGAACGCTAACCAATTGGCCATCAGGCCGCATTCTTTGTAGAATCAAATATTTTATACGTTATTTGAAAAAATGCATTCACTATTTTTCTTTTATTTTATGTATGCCAAAATAATCTTCAAAACTACAATATTACCAAAATAAAAAAAAAAATCTTTTCTGCTACTTTTTTAGCAACACAAAAGGCACAAAATTTAATACATTATTAGAGAAATTAGCATGCAGGGAGGAAAAAAAAAAAAAAAAAAAATGACATTCTTAAAAAGCGAATGAATGTAAATTCGTAAGCGTGAAAAATAATACTAACAATAAACAGCTGTTTCATTATGAAACATTTTTTTCTAACATTCCTCAGAGGTACAAACAAATACATCAAAAACATGAATAGCAGTTAATGTATATCAAAAGATGATATACAGAACAATAAAAAAGGGTCTTTGTTAAAAAAAAAAAAAAAAAAAAAAGCATGCTAACCACCCAATGACCTCCAGAGATTTTCACTTTGAAAAGAAATTTATCACACCTATAAAAAAAAAAGGAGCAAAAAACGCTCACAAAAAGTATCAAAGGAAATTATTCTTTTAAAAGCGGCTTTGCGTAACTGTACCGGTGAGTGCCCAGATTACTTTTATTGATACACTTTTTTTTTTTTATGGTAGGCATGAGTCACCATCACGTGAAGATTATCGTTTTCTTTGGCCACCCCAATACGAAAAGATCTTTTAAAAAAGACCCCTGGTTTGCCAGAATGGATGGGATGTCAGGGGACAAACCACCTTCTCACGTATCAAACATGCCCCCCCCCTTTCTGTACTAAAAGTCTTAAAGGGGTCAACGTCATATTTCATACATTTGGTATTAGTCATTCGCGTTTTAGTCAATGGAGGTATTATCAGCTGGAGTTCAGCAAGAAATACTTGATTTTTCATACGTTAATTTAATATAGACAAAATGGTAAGACATGTAACTTTTATTTTTGTAAGTAAAGCTTAAAAAATTTTTAAATTACGTTTAAAATTATTTTGTAAGTTTTGATAAACGTTAAAGCTTAAAACTATTTTTGTAAGCTAAGCTTAGATATTAAATAGTAGGTCAAGGTCTAATATCACTGTAGAACGTTGGGCGCAGGGCTGACAACCCTACCCCTTAAAAAGAAAACATCTCATGTTTCGGAATCTGCCAGTAAGCTTGGTTTGTCGCTCTACGGTCATTTTGTGCACACTTTAGGCTAATTAGACCAGGATCTACAGTTCAACGTGGATTTCGAACCACTCACAAACATCCATTCCACTGCCATGGTTCGAACCTGACATCTGTGGTATCAAAGGCCAGAACTCTAGCCAATTGGCAATCAGGACGCTGTCATATTTCGAAATCTGCCAGTAAGCAGACGGCTTTGGCCCACCATGGGGTTGTTGCACCACTGAAGAAGAAGTTATAGTAATATTGCTTATAGAAATAAGGTATGTCTTTGCATACCTTATCTTCCCCATTATTAATGATAAAGGGCCACGTTAACTTTATAAGGTATTTCGTACACGGCATAAAAATTAAATGAAATACCTCTTGATAATGTATTCTTTTTTAAGTTACATAAAACAAAAAGATTCTGCGTATGTAATTTTGATAAATGAAACCTATAAATATAGCCATAATATTATAATATAGCCATAAATCATCTACAAATTCAATTTCCTTTATTAATATTTCAATTAATATTTATGATTATTTTAACGGCATTTTCACAATATAAATTATTTCTCAGTCGAAGATATTTTTAAACGCATTAATGCACCAATTACGCAACATCTAATGTATATTTAGTGCATTAATCATATTTAAAGACATTAGAGAATAACTAAATGCAATGCTTTGAAACAATTAAAATCTCGAAATAAAGATTTTGGACTTACTTGTATTCATCAGGATTCACAATAAAAAAAATACGATAGCTTCACTTCAATTAACAAGAGTTGCTTTCATTTAAAACTATAAACTTGCATTTACACATGTCTTAAGTGTAGCAGCTCGAGCCACGGTTACATCATAATCCCTAAAAAGGAAACCACAATGCGTATTTTCCCTATCCGATGGGGGAATGCATAAAATTGGAATTGGCTGATGCAAGACCTCATTTGAAATCGGTATAAACCGATTTGGAAATTATAATATAGATTTTTATTGATTTTTATGCGAGTTATTTGTGTTTTCAGGTGCTATTGTGTTAAAATAAAATAATGAAAAGACAAATTGGAATCATATTTGAAAGGACAGTACATGAACAAGCACCTCAGCAATTACAGTTCATCATAATTAAGTAAAATATGTAAATTAATATTAAAGTTTTAGCAGTTTAAAAATGTTTTACTCCATTTAAATAAAAGTACTTGGATATTTTTTTTTTTCTAAAAATTAAATTTTAGTTGAAAATTATTACTTGATGATGCTTTACATCCGGCGCATTAAACCAATAAAATTATTTATAAAATCATAAATAAAAATCCTTCAAAATGTGAGCACATTTCAGTATGCGACAATTTTCCAAATATGTCAATATATATACAATACTTGATGACAGTTTGTCAGTATGCAATTGTCTAATTGTCCAAATGATGACAGTTTGTCAATCCAAATACAAATATATATATAATACTTGATGACAGTTTGTCAGTATGCAATTGTCCAACTATGTCCAAATATGTCAATATATATATAATACTTGATGACAGTTTGTCAGTATGCAATAATTGTCCAACTATGCCAATATATAATACTTGATGACAGTTTGTCAGTATGCGACAATTGTCCAAATAAGGTCAATATATATATACTTGATGACAGTTTGTGTATGACAAGTTTGTCAATAGTTTGCAACAATTGCCCAACTTCAACGACTCCGCTCTAATCAGTTATTAAATATAGCCATGAATTATCTTCAATTATGCTGTGTTCAATGTATCAATCATACGTTAACAGCTTAGAGAAAGTCACTATGGAGATTTCTTAATTTGGACATTCAGAATGCATCACGAACATCCGCTTTAAAATTCAACAAAAACATTAGTGAAATTTCGGTCTTTAAAAGATCATCAATCACAATATGACTCGTATAATGTGTATTTTCCATCCCAATCAATCTCAGTTTGCAATACAAGATTGATTATTTCACGCTAGATTAAAGGCCAATGCACTGAAGAATAGTCTCGTCCGGCTGGCTTTAGTGGGTTTTTAATGACTTCTTTGAAAACAATGTCTATTTGTATTTGAAATTTAATTTGCTGAATCGATTAAAAAAACACAATAACAAGGGGTTAAAAAAAGATATTTATATTCATTACTAATGTTTTGCAATGTAAAATAGTTTTTTTTTCTTTATGCGCTGCAATTGTAATTGTATAATAACTGTAATCATCTTCTTTTATATAACATTTACATTATACACATTTAAATAACTGGATGCACAAACTATGTCCAATAGAAACCATTTCTATAGTAATAGTTACTAGTAATGAAATATAGTGGGTTTTATATATATATATACATATAAATGAAAATTTTTTACATGCATTTAAATTTTATTTTTAAATTTAATACAAATAAAGCTTATTTTATTATTTTCAGTACAGTATAATATTGTTTGTGTTGTTTCTTCCATGAACCCACTGGTCGACAATAGAATCTGGACCAAGTCCATGAACCCAGTGTTCTCATGGGATGCAGGAAAGGTGGGAGGGAAGTCTGGTTTGACTCCATGTCGCTTCAAGACTTCCGGGTGGACTTTTACAGACCCCACCTTTGTGTATCGTATGGGAGAAAATCCAGAAAACTCCCACCAGGTAGTCCGATTATGTGTTCATACTTGCGAATAACGATGCAGAATATACAATGCAAGCACTTTTATTTATTTATTTTTATTGCATTGATTTTAAATAATAATAATAAAATGAATAAAAAATATTCCAAAATCCCTAAGTCATCATTCGTAAAATACGCAATATGATATTTTTAATAAACCTTGTTCTAAATGGTTAAAAATGCAGACAAATAAAATCAAAGAGTTTTTCAATTGTAAAAGTCCCAAATTTTTTGAAAGCCATTTTAATAGATTATTCAACATGTATAATATCAACTCGCTTCTTAACAATATTTTTCATCCACACTTTTTCCCTTATAAAATTAAAATTATAATAAATTTGCATCAAATACTACCCAATATTACTATTTTTATCACAATACTAATTTTATTTCATCATTTTTACTAGAACTCGTCTTATGAGTCATTAATTTTTGATTCTGATTTAAATTTGGTTCCATAAAAAAAAAAAAAAAAAATACTGAGTATTCTTTATAACAAATTTTTAGTACAGACATAATTACAAAACAGGATGGATTTATTTACATAAAAATACATAATTATTAATAAATTAACCGTTCAATTAACTTTTACTTAATTAATTTTAAAATAAAAATAGTACGTATTTTATTTAAAAATTAGCGATATTATATGATGAAATCAGTAATAAGAATTAATTATATTTCTATTTATAGACTTTAAAAGCGAGGATTTTTAGTGAGAACCGGACGTATGCTAATTTTTATGAAGAGCAATAAATTTTAACGATTTATTTGGTCATCGGTAGCTCACCACTTATCTCCTTTTTTCGAGATATTTAACCCTTTCTTGTCGGTTAAAGATAGGTTCGTTAACAGGTCAATTTATTATCTCAGCAGCGGATATGTTTATCAGTTCATTGCACCCCAGACACATATTCACCTGTACGAGCCAATTCGGTTTTTACTTTTAATTATTAGAAGAAAGGATATCTACGTCAGTGCAGTATTTATTATTAATAATCGACACAGAATTACATACTCATAAATCAATTCCAGAGGAATATCAACTAGTATCATATAGAAAATAGTTATTCGAATCAAAATAAATATGCTAGATGAATTTCTAATTTCTATTAAAAATAAACAAACAAATAAAGATCATGAAAGGTTACCCATAAAATTTTTAATTTAATGCAAGAACAAAACGCATTTAAAACTAGAAAAAGAGATGAAAAACTAAAAAAATTAAATTAAAAAGCATGTAAAAAAATTAGAAATAATAATAATGATAAAAAGAACTATAGAATTCCAAACGATTTTATAAAAAGCACGTGAGACATATGAAAAAAATAATAAAAAGAACTATAGAATTCCAAACGATTTTACAAAAAAGCACGTGAGAGAAATTAAAATAATAATAATAATAATAAAAAAAAACTATATTCCAAACGATTTTATAAAAAAAGCCCGGGAGAGAAATTAAAATTAATAATAAAAACCTATAGAATTCCAAATGATTTTATAAAAAAAAAGCACGTAAAGAAATTTAAATAAACCAATGAAGAATAGCCCGTGAAAAAAAATTAAAGTGATCAAGGACACAAAAACTCCAATATCAAAAATTTTATTGGCAATAAATGAAACACTGATGCAAAGTAGTACATTTTCAGATAAAATATATCATTTACTGCTCAACTCAGTGTTTCTTCAATAATTCATAAGCATAGGGTATTAACATTTGTAGAGGGCTTAGTTGGTGACGCCATAAAGACACTGAAAGCGGCCTACATTTGCATCTATGCCAAACTGAAAGCGAATTCGTTACCGGAAAAGAATTTAATATCGGACATGTTAATCTAATATCTGAAATCGCTGGGTAAGACTGCAATTATCCAACAATGAATTCCTCATTGCTAAATTGTTTCTGTATTACAAGCCAGCAAAAATTGAAATTGCATCAACTTGGAGGATTTAAACTAAAACACTCATCCATTTTAGACTGGCTGATTAATTTTCGACAAATAATATTTAATAGTGTAGAACGTTTGCAGCAAAAAAATAATAATCTTATATGGCTTGAAATCAAACATCAAAGAAAATGAAAATGAAATGACAGTAAACATACCAATATAGAATTCGGATTTGAGCTCGAACACAAATACCAGCCCTTCCAGCAAGTATTATGAGAACTTCCTCTCTCTCTCTCTCTTTTTATTACAGTTCGAAATTCGACAAGCAAATAGAAAGGCAAAGTTTGTGCTCTTTGGGGGACGTTACAACAGAATGTCCACCAATAGATTTGGGTGCAAACAAGCCAGTGTTGACTTTACAAGGTCGAAATAAACATCGCATTATTCCATAAATCCGCTCAGAACAGAGCACAAAAAGGGTAAATCAGCTTGTACAGATGAGTTTGAAAAATTGATATCAATATTACATTACAATTGTTATCTTTATTAATTTTGTTAAACTATAGAATACCAAACGATTTTGTAAAAAGCACATAAAAGGAATTTTTAAAAAAGTAAAAACTATAAAATTCCAAACGATTTTATAAAAAGCACATAAAATAATTTTTTTAAAAAGTAAAAACTGTAGAATACCAAACGATTTTATAAAAAAAAAGCACATAAAAGACATTTTTAAAAAAAGTAAAAACTATAGAATACGAAACGATTTTATAAAAAAACAAATAAAATAAATTTTTTTAAAAGTAAAAACTATAGAATTCCAAACGAGTTTTTTAAAAGCAAGTGAAAGAAATTTAAAAATAAAAATATATATAGAATTCCAAACGATTTTATAAAATAGCGCGTGAAAGAAATTAAAAAAAAAAAAAAAAGTATAGACTACCTAACGATTTTATAAAAAAAAAAAACAATAATAATAAAGAAATTAAAAAATAAAAATATATAGAGAGAATTCCAAACGATTTTATGAAACAGTACGTAAAAAAATTAAACATTTTTTTTTTTTTTTACAGAATACCAAACGATTTTATACAAGCACGTAAAAGAAATTTAATAAAAAAAAGCGCGTGAAAGAAATTAAAAAAAAAAACGTTTATAAAATTGGTCAAGAAAACTAAAAATTTATCAAGGACATTAAAAATGCCGCTCTCCCAAATAATACATAAAATACTGGATCAAAATAGCATGTATTTCTTGTAGAATATACCATTTACTGCTCAATTCAACATTTCTTCAATAACGTTTCAAACGTTGATTATTTAAAAATTCATCATATCATACGGACGCCATTTTTTTCTGCGAATGATAAATTGAAAGCATTTTGAGATACAAGATTAAAAAAAAAAGTTAAAATATTCTTTAATTACAAATTAATACAAAATAAAATAAAGTTCATTCCTCAGATTGGGTGATTGACCCGGGAATACTCTTCAAGAATGCAGGAATTCATAAATTCTTCGCAGAAGGAAGAGATGTCTTCAAAATTAAGGATTGCGACATTTAATGATAAAGCACGGAATGAGACTGCTCAATTAAGGACAACGTCCTCGTCTTGCAGATTAATCGGATTTACAAGCCAATACAATATAAACCTAAATCATTTTAATTTCTGCAGCGCATGGTCTAAAACAAAAGATAAAAAAAAAAATAACAAATAAAAATACTTACTACAAAAATTTGCATTATAAAAATGGAATCTATTTGTAATGAAAATTTAGCCATTTTTGTGACTTTTAAAAAATTTTTTTGAGTTTATTTTTCTTTCCAAATGGAGTGAGATTCAATTTATCTTTATCTGGAACATTGTTATTAAGTTATGTTGCTGTTGTGTCTAATCCTCAGTGTCCTGCAGTACGGCACGGACATCCCATGAGTAGTCTAGTCATGGATGGAGGGAAAGGGGAGCAGCTTCTATTGTGACTGAGCACCTGTAGGCTTTTTAGGGGGAACGAATAAGCATTTGCGTATCTTATGGAAAAAACCTGGAAAACCCTCCACCAGGTAGTCAGACTAATGAGGCAAGATGCTGAACATCACAAACGCCATCGTGGCTCCTCGTTTTTGAAACAGTCTACAACAAAAGCCACTAGCGGATTGTACCTCAGATCTAATACTCACCAGCGGCTCTCGATAGGGCAGTATTTATAGTTAATTAAAGCAAAAAGTTAAATTTTAAAAGAACAAATAATTCTCATGGAATGTGATGGATGACAGATAAAATTTGGAAAATACATATTTATACAGGTTACAAGTCGTTATTTCAAGTAAAAGTGTTAATCCATTTTCTCATATTTAGAAAAAAAGTATTTTTATGATGTTTTAATGTGTATAATTTCAAATAGGAATAAATTTTTTTTATCAATAAGTATTGATATAAAATCACGCAGTAACTCATTTAAAATTTTTATTAAAATGTTAAATTAAACTTGATTTGTAAGATTATTTTTGTCAACAATCAATGGCGGCTAACATAGACAAGTAGTCGATTCGGCATTAATCCAGATGCACCATGATTAATTTACTTTATACTCATTTTTTGGTATTGCTGGAATTTGAAACGAACAAACAAAAAGCCGTTATTTCATATTTAGCAACGAACTCTCCGACATATAGGTTTATTATGCATATCCCCGATGTATACATGAAACTTTTCGATTTGATGGACTTAAAAAAAAAGTCATCCAATTTGAAAGGCCACTATGCTAATAGGGGCGTTCCAATCTTCTAGTACAGGGGTCTCCAAACTTTCCAGCATTAGGGCCATACTGTTTACTCCAGTAAGTACCAAGGGCCAAAACCGTTTTTAATTTTTCTGCCATTATCTATAATTTATAGGCCAGTCGCCGAGTACGCTCTCTGAGCGAGCATACGCTTGCTAAATTAGCTGGTTCAATTGCTACAATTACTATTGTGTGTATCTTTACGATTGGTTAAAAGCGGAAATAGGTAGGTATAACTAGTGAGGGTAACCGCAGGATGTTCACTAGTTTACAATGATAGTGGGATTAATTTCAATTATTTGTTAGTTGTTATGCTTAAGTTAAATTTTCTGCGTATTATGCTTCTCATTAAGCTTTACCGGGCAAGTCAATAAAACCGAGTTAATATCATTCTGTTTTTTTATCCAACTTATTACAGCAACAATAAGCTATTCGCTGTCGCGGGCCGGATTGATGACACTGGCGGGCCAGATTCGGCCCGCGGGCCGTAGTTTGGAGACCCCTGTTCTAGTACATAGCGGCACGAAATAAAATGATAATATATTATAAATGAGAACTGAATTGTTTTAATTAAAAACACTTGAACATTCTTACAATAAACTTACCGACAATAAAAAAAAAAAAATATTAACTCGACTATTATTTGCATGCAATTATGTACATGCTATTAAAATATTCAAGCATATCCAACCTATGCGATCCAAAGCTAAATGTATCGCAAATTTATGTATTTAAATTAACATTCATCCTTTTCCATTAAAACCATAAATTAAATTGCGTTTCAAGCATTCCAAGATCACTTTTTAACGACAACACAAAGACAATCACCCTATAAATCACAGCCAATCCTCTAGAAGCAAGCGATTTTTTTCCCTACCATTCGAAAAGACTGGTTCCGCGAATGGTAATTCTTCTCGAAGGCTCGGCGGTTACTGTCCTCTGTGAATGAATAGGAATCGACTGCAAGAGCGATGATATCAATTAATCGACATGCAGTCGATCGTGCAGAGCTTCTTATACTTGTGATTCTTCTGCTACTACTTGAAGAGTAGAACCAGCACTGTTAGCTGCACCTTGGGGATAAGGATAATGTAGACATCTATATGTAAATGACTGTCTCGCTAAACTGCCAAAATGATCGGTGGTCTTTCGCGACATGAAGACTTGAGGTGAGAGATAAGGTTAGAAGATAGTGTTGAATTTATTTAAGTAGTATTCGGAAACTATTATGCGTATTTTAGGGAAGGTGATTAGGTAATTATAAGATTTGATTAGGAGCCTGATGGCCGAGTGACTAGCGCTATGGTGACACAAGTTTCGGGTTCCAGTTCCGACAGTGCCATGGATGTTTGTAGTGGCTCGGAATCCACTTTAAGCCGTGTTGTTGTTGTTTCTTATTCTACTTGGTCAACATCTAGACCAAGTTCATGAATCCATGTTAACTGACGAATCATGACAAAGGGTAAAAATGCAACTTTTTTTTGTTCTTGACCTTGCGGCACGAAGACATGGGGCACCCAAAGGGAAAAGTCTGACTATCATAACCCCATGGATACTGGGACTGGATACTCAATTTAGTCGCCTTTTACGACAAGCATGGGCTACAGTGGGGCTATTTTAACCCAGACCCACACGGGAGAATCCCAACCGGAGCCACACTTTAAGCCATAGGTCCCGGTATAATATGAATATATATAGCGTTGGGCTGACAACCCTACTCCGTAAAAAAGTCAGCATCAAGGAGCCAAGTCAGACATCTACCTACGGGTACTCCATCATAATAGAAGCTGTCCTCCGCCCCCCTTTCCTTCCTTTTATGAGATCACATGGGTCAAAACCACTACAAACATCCATGCACCTCCAGGGCTTGAACCCGAAACCTGTGGCACCGAGCGCCAGACACTCGGCCATTGAGGCTCCGATTCCGACCCAATAAGAAATATTCATGCCACCGTCACGATTCGAACTTGAAGCCTGTGGTACCAAAGGTCAAAGCGCTAGCTAATCGGCCATCAAGCCACCATATCTTAAAGAAGAAAAAAAAAAAAAAAAAAACTACAATCTCAATCACCCACACAAGAAAAAAAGACGAACAATACTCAACCCCACGTACCTAATGCCCTACGCCTACTTGGCAAATTAAAAAATTTTCATATTACAATGAATTGTATTATAGCCACATTTAATCTCTGGGCTTGTAATGATTTATATAATATAAACCTTACCCTCTTCAGACCTATCCCGCATACACAGTTAACAATCTTACTGTCAAGATCTCACCATTCAAACTCCTGTACAACACACCTTAAAAAAGGAAGAAACATAAATCGTTAAGGCTGAACAACAACAACAACAAAAAAAAAAAAAAAAAAAAATCCAAAAGCACAAATGACAGCGCTCAGATTATCCTGCTAGATTATCTTATCCGCCACACACATCGTGTCCTGTACTACAATACTAGTCCGATCACAGAAGCATTAGACGAAAACCCCTAGGCCACCCACATAAAGTGACAACAGGAACACCACAATACAAGAAAGAAAAAAAAAAATATCGCCGATAAATATCGCAGCATTTTCAGCATAATAAAAACCCAAACTACCACTGTCCTGCAAAAGCCTAGGACGTGTAAACGAGGCCCTAACTCGCATGAAAAACTGCCGAAGAGAAAATAAGCAAATCGCAGGGCGTGTCCAGTCTTCGAACCGGAGAGGGGGGTACAGGGGTACTTTAAGATGTGTATCACGTACGCAACGGAGTCACGGTCCGATGCTCCCCATTTCCCAAAGATTTCGGATATGCCAATGGTGCAGCTTGCAGCACTTTTTTTTTTTTTTCCTCTTTCTTATTGGATCCATTTTAACTTTTTATTGTATAATTTGGTGCAACTCGAGCATAAGGTTTGAGAAGTTCTCATTTTTTATAGAGAGCGATGTGTTTTTCCTGGTGTGTTATTACCAGGGGCACGAGATCCAAAAAAGCAAGAATATTCGTCTATTACAAACGATTCGGTGGAGAGAGAGGAAATAAAGATAGATATCGAGCGATTTCCCAACTTAAGTGCGGGTCTGGGCACACCTTTATGTAGCTCACTTCTCCCATAAAGACAAATTATCCGGTGTAATGCCGGTGAGTCAGCGGATACCAACCAGGTGTTAAAAAACCAGACCAAAAAAATGTCATTAACTGTTAAAAAAGACAAAAATTTCATAGTATACTAGCATATTTATACTATATGCACAGGCAATATACATAAAAATACATATAAAAAATATACATAAAAATACATATAAATTTTACAAATTCGATCGACTTGTAAGCGATATTTAAAGTTTGTACATTGGACACATGTAACGAATCAAATTCGAGCAAAAAAAAAAAAAAAAAAAAAAAAAAAAAAATGTTTCTTCAAATGGAAACTGATTTGAATCAATTGGAAATGAAATAAAAAGTAAGAATATCAATATTATTTGTGTATTGGTGAATGGCAACAGATAAATAAGCGAATGAAATCCGTGCGCAAGGGAAGTCAGATTTATGGTGCAAGAAAAAAAAAAAAAAAAAAAAATAGGCGTAAAGATTAAGTAATTTAAAAAAAAATATATTTTGGAAATTTTCTAATATTTTTCTATTATATGTTTTCAGAAAATATTTTTTGTCCTGAATTCAATTTAAAAAAAAAAAAAATTATGAAAAGTACTTCTGACAGCTCTTTGGAAAATTACAAGGAAAAAATTTTTAAATCGCACATTTCTTATTTTATTTATTTCTGCTTTTTTAAAAAGAATGTTCAGAGTACTCGCTGAAGTGCTATTAGAACAGGAAGAATGTATGTAAATAATAAAATCGAATTATTGCAAAATAGACAGACGCGACAGATTTCTTTTTCACATTAGAGTCTGGATTATAAATACGAAGACGAAAAGAAATATTTTGATATTCTTTAGTATCTGTTTATTCTTCAAAGCCTAGTTTAAATAGGGCGCACTACTATACTTGGAACAGCATTCTTATCACTAAATAATCTACAATTCTGTGTTGGAAGAAAGGATTTATGGAATTTCTACAAAACTATTATAAATATGTAATACTTACACAAGAATATGCATTACTCACACAAAGAATTACCATTCAGAAAATAAATTTGATGAAAGGTAGCGTGTTTTGAGCTGATTGTGTCATCATGTTGATAGTCTCACCATATCGCACTGATTCAGACAGTATGATGGAAGTTTTCGGACTCCATACTTAAATGATCCGTAAATTCGAAACAAATGTTCATCAAAACCATGAATATCACTGAAGAATTATAGTACTATTTCTAAATGAAGTTATCCACAGATTGCAATGCATTTTAAGGTGCTAAATAAAGTTTAATGGAAATGCCCTCTGAAAAAGTGTCTCGAATCCTGGTGATGCCATGGATGTTTGTAGTGGTTAAGAATCCACTTTAAACCATATGTCCTGGTCTAATATGATTGTAGAGTATTGCTAGTAGGGTTGACAACCCTATCCCGTTTCAAAAAAGAAAACATCTCCTGTTTCGAAATCTGCGAGTAAGCGGACGGCCATGGTCCAACATGGACTGTAGTTCAGGGTAGTTGATATACACATCCGTAAAAGTTAGTAAGTATATAATAAAGAACAAAAAGAAAAGTAAGTATATAAGGTAAACAAAAAGAAAAATTTTGTTATAATTACGCATGATTATTGAACACTGGAACGTACGAAATAAATTTCTTTGAGCTGTAACAAAAGAGAGGAAGAAGAAAAAGGACCAAACAGACACGTCTCAGACATATGATAACCAATTCAGCCAACAAGGAACCATAACAAAATATACTTAACCATTGTCACTCAAACGTTGCAGAAAAAACACCACCTCAACATTAAGGAGAGAGGAGGAAGGTGAAAAAAAAATAAATATATATATCTATAAATATACAAAACAGAGACAGAGAAAAAAATCGCGCCAAGTCGACATGATATGCGAAAGCTGGCTACCGAGGAATTTCGACACATGAAAAAGTGAACAATACAAGAAGGGGAAAAGAAATCCGATAAATCGGTGGTGAGAAGAAGAGAGGGGGAGCGGAAGGGGGTCGAACAGCTGATGTGGCGGAAAAAGATTGGAAATCCCTATCAGGATCACGAACGCGGAAATCGAGACGTATCAGTTAATTCTCGAGAGTTTCGTCTTCTCACAAGGGCTTCCGCCGCAGATAGTGCTGCCGCAGGTCGAGGCCAATAGGGCTTCAGGAGGCCAACTTTTGACCTTTAGGCATAGATTTACTGGAAAGGGGATTACGCGGGAAACTTTGGTAGGGGGACACATAAAAAGTGTGCAAAATCTTCAGTAGACCTTATCTGATATAACATAGAGGTAGGACAGCGATTAGGATGATTAAGCACATACGATGGCCAATAGTTAGTGAAAATTCTGTTAAGGGCAACGGACGTACCGATTACGGAGTTTCTATGTGATTTTAAGAACCACGAAAACCTCCACATCTTAAAATTAGTTAAAATATCAGCACAAAATGAAGTTGCTTAAATTAAGAGTAAAAATATTAAAGAAAAACAAAGAATTTATGAAAAACATCTCCTGTTTGAGAACAATTAAAGCAGGAGCTCGAAAAAAAACAAAAGCTATCGATACAATTAGGAATACATTGACGATGCCCCCCGTCCGAAAAAATTTATTTAAGATTAACGTCAAAATTAAAAATTTTTAAATAAAAATAAAAAGAAAAGAAAAATACAATAAAATTACAAAAATACTGAAAAATCTGTAAAAATAGTTGTTCTTTTATGAAAAACTTCTACAGCGAGTTTTGAAAGCATTCGCTTTTGAATGATCTGAAGGAACAATTTTACCTTTGCTTTAATCTAAACCACGAGTGGCTAACATTTGAAAGAAAAACTGTTGCAGATTGCACATAAAATAGACTACTTTAGCTATAGTTAACAAAATAGTTAGTAAAAGATTTACCCCTGTCAAATAAATGTCGTATCTTAATAATATTCTATTTTTTTCATGGCAACAACATATGAAGAATTTGAAAATTTTTATCCCATTATATTTCTACACCTCGTTTAAAATATAAATGTGTATTAAGGTGAAAATTAGCTAAAAAAAAATGGTGCTGTGTAAGTTTTTAGTATTTTCTTTTCAAAAATTATGAACATTAACGAAATATAAGAAAATGACTACATATTGACCTACACATGACCCTTTGCTTTTTTTTTATGACAACAACATATGATGAATTTGAAACCTTTTATCCAATTATATTTCTGTAGCTAATTTAAAATATAAATGTGTATTAAGACAAAAATTACTAAATACTTACACAACACCATTTTTTAGCTATTTCCTTTGTCAAGAATTATTAACATAAACGAAATGTAAGTATACTGACAAACATATATACATACCGACCCACACATGTTCTTGACAAATAAATATAAATGTGGATCTTAATAATATTTGATTTTTTGATAACAACATACACTGAAGTGACAAAGTCATGGGATACCTCTTAATATCGTGTCGGCCCTCCTTTCGCCCGGCGAAGTGCAGCAACTCGACGTGGCGTGGATTCAACAAGTCGTTGGAAGTCTTCTGCAGGAATATTGAGCCATGCTGTCTCGATAGACGTCCATAATTGTGAAAGTGTTGATGGTGAAGGATTTTGGGCACGAACAGACCTCTCGATGATGTCCCATAAATACTCGATGGGATTCATGTCGGGCGATCTAGGTGGCCAGATCATTCGTTGGAATTGTCCAGAATGTTCTTCAAACCAATCACGAACAGTTGTGGCCCGGTGACATGGCGCATTGTCATCCATAAAAATCCCATCGTTGTTTGGGTACATGAAGTCCATGAATGGCTGCAAGTGATCTCCAAGTAGCTGAACATAAGCATTTCCAATCAATGTTCGGTCCAGTCGCACCAGAGGACCAAGTCCATGCCATGTAAAAACAGCCCACACCATTACGGAGCCACCACCAGCTTGAACAGTGCCTTGCTGACAGTTTGGGTCCATGGCTTCGTGGGGTCTGCGCCACACTCGAACCCTACCATCAGCTCTTACCAACTGAAATCGTGACTCATCGGACCAGGCCACGGTTTTCCATTCATCTAGGGACCAATCGATATACTCACGTGCCCACGAGAGTCGCTGCAAGCGATGTCGTTCTGTCAGTAAAGGCACTCGAGTCGGTCTTCTCTGCTGGAATAGCCCAAGAAAGCCACATTTCTCCCACAGTTCTAACAGACAAGTCCCTTGTACGTCCCACATTGATTTCTGCGGTTATTTGACGCAGTGTTGCTTGTCTGTTTGAATTTACGACTCTTTGCAGACGTCGCCGGTCTCGGTCGTTAAGTGCAGGCGGTCGATCACTGCGCTGTCCATGGTGGGATGTTATGCCTGAAATTTCATACTCTCGGTACACTTTTGACACAGTGGATCTGGGAATGTTGAATTCCTAACGATTTCTGAAATGGCATGACCCATGCGTCTAGCT
Organism: Caerostris extrusa; assembly: GCA_021605095.1. Lineage (NCBI taxonomy): Eukaryota > Metazoa > Arthropoda > Arachnida > Araneae > Araneidae > Caerostris > Caerostris extrusa. Next base: position 26,259 of record BPLR01006866.1, read on the forward strand.
CCAACTAACATTTCGCGTTCAAAGTCTGTTAATTCTCGTCGTGCGGTCATCATCACGTCAAAACCTCTTCACATGAATAACTTGAACAGAAATGAAAGCTCTGCGAAAGCACCGCGCATTTATACCTGTTCTACGCGATGCTACTGCCATCTGAAAATTTGCATATTGCTATCCCATGACTTTTGTCACTTCAGTGTATAATGGATTTGAAATTTTTTATCCCATTATATTTCTATATCTCATACAAATATAAATGCATATTAAAAAAGAAAATTACTAAAAATTTACACGGCACTATTTTTTGGCTATTTTCTTTGTCAAGAATTACGAACATAAACGAAATATAAACACATGACTGCATACAACAAACCTATACATACAATCAGCGAAAGTGAACGAATTTATGAAAATCTGTGGACCAACTGTACAAGTAACACCATTTATCATTCGACATCCTAATTCAATGGCTAACATAAGATTTATATAAAGTATGCATAAAAACTGTTACAATACTTTTTAAAAGACGTTAGACATAACAAAATACTCATTATAAGAAATAACAATTACACGTTAACAAAATTTTAGTACTCAGAATTTTGTAACTAAATGCATAATGGAGAAAAGCATTTCTAACTAAATGCATAATGGTTTGCTGCGTGCCTGTTATTCCTTCGATGCTGTGAACTCATTATCCAACTAGTTTCTTAAATTTCTACGTCCTGTTACTAAAGATTTTATGAACAATGTACGTGCATCGACTGTTAAACAAGACCAGTAAATTAAGCAAAGGAGCAGTTTACTATCCAGTAAAACAGCTCTGAGGAAAGTTTTTTTTTTATTTAGTCAGGGATAGAGACCACTTTTGAAAAATGATGATCACAAATATTTACTGGCAATTTTGATAAATATTTGATTTTCATTTAAAAATGTCAGGCACTTAACGACTAAGTAGCAAAATTTTTAGATTTTCTATATTTCTTGATAAAAGTTATAGTCTTTTAATGCAATAGGAGTATTGGAATTAAAAAAATTATAGAAAACATGGTTTTAGAAAGATTATTTTTTTATTTATTTTTATTAATTTTGCATTGCTTTTACTTGGAACTATGGTAGAAGAAACGAGCCGTTTTCTTTGAAAGTGGTGTAAGTCCATTTTATTTTATATGGAGATATTTAAGGGTTTGTATTTGAATGGTTTCAAAAAAAACATTGGTACATGTTAATACCTTCATTTTATATTTTTTAAATATTAAATTGATTTAAGTTTATAATGTAATCATTTCTAAAGTATCAGTCAAAAGAAATTTATTTTTAAAAGAAATTGTACTTTTGATAACCTCAAATGAACTTATACCACTTTCAAAGTCAACAAAATGTGAAAATCGCACATTTGAGAATATTAAATATGGGATTTCAATTGAATCAAACAATTGAATTCCCAATTGAATTTCAATTGAATTTTTTGCGAAATTTTTATTAAATATGTAAAAAAAAAAAAGTTTTTTTTTTTTTTAATTTTAATATTTTTTCAGGTAATGATATTTTAATTACACTTTATATTAAAAGGTGCCATTTTTAATTTTTATCATTATGTGAAAGTTTAAAAAATAGTCATGATTTAATGGAGGAACATGAGGTAAATAAGCCATCAAATTTTTCGGATGTGATGGTTACGGCATGATGATATAAGGTGCTAGTATTAAATTTTTAAATTTTCATGGTCTTCCTCGTCTAGGGGATAAATCTACTGTTTTAAACTCCGCATTTTTATCAAATGAACTTTTGTAATGGTGAACAAACAGAACACACTACTAATAGTGTTTTCAACTGTAGCTATGAAGTCCTCCTCTGATGATGATTAAAAAAGCAAACAACAAAATTCCTGTTTATGCCATTAACAGTGTTGCCACACATATAAAAATGATGTAGTGAAATTATGTAGTATACTTTTTGACCTAAATATTATGACTTTGCGAAAAGTGGACTTACATCACTTTTCAAAATAATTATATTTATTATTGTCAATAACTACATAAATTTATATTGACAAAATTATGAACATTTTGAAGGAATTTTTCATAGCAGATTGCATTGTTATCTTTAACTAACCTTTAGTGAAAGATGGACTTATAACTACTTTCAAAGAAAACGACTCAAATGTCAAATATTATCAATTAAAAGAAATAAAATGAAGGCGAAGTTAGAATTGTGTTTATCAAAACATAAAAAAAAATTGATGAAGCAATAAATTCACATGTCCTTGTCAATGAATATAAACGAAAATAAAGATTTTTTTTTTTTTTTAAACTCTTATCAAACCAATCGCATTTTTTTTTTTTTAAATAATAACACTTATCAGTTCTGTTAGAAGCTTGGCTGTCAACCCTGAACATAATCTTAACAGAGAGAGAAAAAAAAGTGACAAAACCTATCATTCAAACCGAATCGATTTCCACGTCCATTTACTCAAGGAAGTTGTCGTTAAATCTAAAATACTTTTAACACCTGAAGGTAAACAGGAATCAAAAGCACTTTACAAAATATTATTTCATACTAAAACCAAATTTTTGAATTTCAATGAGAACGAAGTTGTTTTGAAGTAACAATTACTTGTTACAAAACAGATACAGAAAATTGCCTACAGACAGAGATACAAAAATAAACGAAGAATGATTTGTAATCAAACATATTTGAATTCATTGTTTGACATACAATGATATTATTCTATCTATCATTAATAATAAATTTAAGTCGGCTACTTCAGCTTACAAATAACCTTTGTCAAAAGATCGGATAATATTTTTTTTCTTTTTAAACAATTTTTTATGCATGTGAAAAGTTGATTCAAGTTCTAAATAATTAGACATTGAGGAATTCGTGGGCCAGTAAGAAACTATTACTAAGAACCATTTTAAAGTTTGAAAATTTTAATATTTCGTGAATGATTATGTTATGAAATACTGAATATATATAGGAGCAGAATTGGTATGTTTATGCAACTAACTCTGAATATAATATACATCGGAGAAGAATTGGTATGAAATACTGAATATATATAGGAGCAGAATTAGTATGTTTATGCAACTAACTCTGAATATAATATACATCGGAAGAAGAATTGGTATGAAATACTGAATATATATAGGAGCAGAATTGTTTATGCAACTAACTCTGAATATAATATACATCGGAGAAGAATTGGTATGAAATACTGAATATATATAGGAGCAGAATTGGTATGTTTATGAAACTAACTCTGAATATAATATACATCGGAGAAGAATTGGTATGTTTATGTAACTAACTGTGAACATAATATATATCGGAGTAAAATTAGTATGTACATGAATATATTAACTATCAACATAATATATATCGGAGAAAATTGGTATGTTCATAAATGTACTAACTATGAATATAATATGCATCCCAGAAGAATTGATACGCTCCTCTACTGCATCAGATGCCGAAAAACTTGAAATTCAAATAGTAAGATCATGACACTATCGAGCTGCATGGAATATATATATATATATATATATATATAAATTAAAATGCAAATACCTATTAAAATACATGTTAAGGTTTGTGAATACATATACTACCAACAAGCTTTTTCAAACCTATTGTCTCAGCCAATTTTTAATTTAAAAAGATTATTTTAAAACCTTTTTTGGAACCAATATAATAATTTAGCAAGACAAAACGACATCAAGTAAAAACCGCAAGCGATCTATCAACACATCACACACACAACAATCTAAAAAATCAGAATTCAGAAACTGGGCTACAACATACAGACAGTCTCAGAATATTGATGTACAACTCCGAGAAAATCGTATTTTCTTAAATCCAGGGTCTACAGAAAAAAACGGAAGATTTTGACGGACCAAATCAAATACATCATGTATGTGTATGTATATACAAAATAATAATGACAAAAAATAAAAAGCAGCATGGAAGTCGAAGAAAGGAATAAAAAAAAAAAGAAAAGAAAAGAAAAAAAACCGCAGCTTTAAAAAGCCATATTATTCATCTATAACCACTTTCTTTGCCACATAAATCACACATCGCTTTACAACACGGGGCCCGTTCTATTTATAGAGCCATAGATCTTCTTGCGCAATACATTACATCGCCGGATTCATTTCTGCCCCGAATAATGTATTGGGAGGGTGGAGGGGTAGACAGAACAGAAAAGAAGAAAAAAGAAAAGAATGAATGTATTTAAAAAGCGAACGACATACAGAACAGAGTGGAATGGATGGTAAAGACGTAAAGGGAAAAAAGAAAGAAGAGATTTTTCTTTTTTTTAAAAAAAGAAAAGAGGCACGTTGGATTTTGTAGCTGGAAAACGAGTACCACCAGCAGCAGTTTCGCACAGGCTGCAGCGCTCACACACACATGTATACGGAGGAAAAATCAATTGTTGCCAAGGGAATGTGGATCAATGATGAAGACCTGAAGTGCATTTTCCAAGGGCGGATGGATTGGGGGCGGGGAGGGATGAAGGGGGGTTGCGCGGTCAGGATGTGACCACACGGGGACAGGTCCTACAAAAGGACAAGAAGTCAGTTCGGGATGGTCCCTTTTTTTCCCTCCCCCTCCCCCATAAGATGTGAGAAATGCAAGGAGATTTATTTATTCAATTCCTTCTATTAGCTCACACTCTCCCTATATTCATCTTGTTCAAATTTTCAATCGTTTATAAAATACTTTTTATTCATCCACTCAAGTTCAAATACATTTTTTAACTTGTAGTGGATGACACTGGATGTTAATACAGTTTTTTTCAAATATTAATTCAGTAATCAAATTTAATAAAATATTTCTTATTCATCCACTCAAGTTCAAACACATTTTTTTTTAACTTGTAGTGGATGACACTGGAGGTGTTAATACACTTTTTTTCAAATATCAATTCATTAATTAAATTTAATTAATTAATTTTAATTTTTTTTTTTTCAGATTTAAGTTGCATATATCTAATAATAGATGGCGCCAGATAAATTTTAAAAAACTTAAGAAAATTATTTATAAAGGACTTTCTGCAATAGGGGGAAAAAAGTAGGAATTGACTTTAAATTTTTTTTTTTTTTTTTTTATTACTTGTTTTCCTTCCCCTACCCCGTATGATGTAGTGAGAAACGCAGGGGGATTTATTTATTCAATTCGTATTATTAGCTCACACTCTCCCTATATATATCTTGTTCAAATTTTCAATCGTTCATAAAATATTTTTATTCATCCACTCAAGTTCAAATACATTTTTTTTTTTTTTTTTTTGAACTTGTAGTGGATGATAATACAGTTTTTTCAAATATTAATTCAGTAATTAAATTTAATTAATTAATTTTTTTTTTTTTTTTTTTTAGATTTAAGTTGCATGCATCTACCAATAGATGGCGCCAGATAAAGTTTAAAAAATGAATGAAAATTAATTTGTAAAGGACTTTCTGCAATAGAGTGGGGGAAAAAGTAGGAATTGACTTAAAAAAAAAAAATTGTTTTTATATTACTTGTTTTTCTTCCCCTCCCCCTACGATGTAGTGAGAAACGCAGGGAGATTTATTTATTTTTCGTACTGAAGATTTTCGTCTTTCAGCCAAACGCAGTGCCACTTAGGAACAACGACCAGGATGTGACCACACGGAGGACAGGTCCTACAAAAGGACCAGAAGTCAGTTCGGGATGGTCCCCTTTTTTCCCTCCCCCTCCCCCTTAAGATGTAGTGAGAAACGAAGGAAGGTTTGTTTTTTTCGTGGAAGATTTTCGTCTTTCATCCAAACGCAGTGCTATTTACGAACAATGATGGGAACATGCACAACTGCGGGAAAGAGAATGTTTTCAGAAGCTGGGGGTTTCCCCATGCAGAAGATCCTGACTAAAGGTGACGTCGTAATCAATGAATCCCCCCTTTTTTGTGTGTAGGTTGCTTTTGTATTTTACATGTTTTGAAATCATTACGACAATTCAATTATTTGACATCAAAAATATTTTACTATTATTTTTTAATAATTATGCTGATTATGAGATAATTATAAATTTATGGTATTTAATTAAGCAGCAATCCTGATAGAGTATATAATATTAATATTTAATTTTAACCAGATGATTTTTGTAGTTTAATAACCACATAAGAGCAACTGGCGCGTCTGTTGCCGTGGCAGTAAATACTTAGGGTTGAAGTTAAAACTATTTGAACTGAAAGGACAGGAAAAATTAATTGATTTTTATCAATTATCATCATAACGCGGGAAACATTGATTGCAAAATTTAATTAATTAATTATTATTTAAAAAATTGTTTTAATAACATTAATTTGCACAGTACCATAAGAAACTTAAAAAGTAATAGGAAAGAAAAAAATGGTAGTAGACACAGAAGTAAAATATAATATGTGAAAAGGAGGAATAGGGTTAATTATGGTGGATCGAGGTTATGTAACAATTATTTATTGACTTTTTAATTACATACGAACAAACAAAAAGTTATTAATAATAATAAATGAAGGGCGTTATATTCAACGTCTCCAAAATAGTTCTTGGCCGCTAAAGAAGGTCGTTGTCTTTACAGAGGGCGCTGCTGAAATATTTGTTGCCACTATATATGAAAGGAACGGTTACAAATATATAAAATAATTAAGACAACTTAAGTCTTTTCATAACTCAGTTTTTGTTGAAGGACAAGATATTGGTGCTTATACAACACAGATTAAGAAACTGTAAGACAATCTAATTTTTACTTTGACGAATTCCAGATAGGTAAAACATTTAATAAATTTTATTTGATGGATGAATTACATCAACGGATAATGGCACTCTAAAACGTTGGTTTTAAATGATAACATCATCCAAATTGTGGTTTAAAAACAAAATACGTGGAAAATGAATTTTTATAACTAAAAATTGTTATTTTTAAAATTGATTTAAAAAAAAAAAAAGGTTTATTTAAAAATAATAAACACAGAAAATTAAAGTAAAAATAAAACCTAGATATTAAATTTGCATATTAGCAATTATTACACCTGTTATTGTTGCCAATCATAAAATAAAAACCCGAATAAAATTATTTTATGGTCTTTCGAAAATCAGCAATCATAGCATAAAATTCTTTTCTTATAATGGAAATGGTATTTTAATCGCGAAATTATTGCAAATAAATGTAAGACAGACAGTATAATTTTTCCTTAAGGAAAATATTAATACGCTTTTTACTGATATTTACCAATCCGAAAGAAAGAAAATCAAAATTTAATGTGAATAATAATAAAAATAAAACAAATCTGCATGTAAAAGTTATTTGTTCCGATTCACTTTATCCTGACAGCACCAAAAAAGAAACTAACAGGCAATAATGGCATCTTTATAGACTCGCTTTTACTTTTATGTTGCAATAAATAACTTTTTAGGTTGACTTTTTCAGTTCATCTGGCCAGTTATCTTCCAGTTTATTACTCGAATAAGCGAGGTTCCGTAGATTAATTCTCTCTTCCAGTGCATATTACGCGATTTCATCAAGAGGTGAAAACTGGACCAATGGGTTGCACCTCCATAACTTGATCATAAGATAAAAAGAAAGCAATAAAATTAATGTGAGAAACAAAAGTGAACAACAAAAGTAATAAATGGTAAGCAATGGATAAAATAATAATATGTTGCGACAGAAATATAATAGGATGTTAATTAAAAAAGAAAGTGATGCAATAGAACGTTGGTTCTCAAAACTGGGGAGCTGGTCAAATTGTTGAAATGTTGAGCGATTGTATTTGGCTTGAAACTACGTGGTTGTTTTTCTGCTTTTTATGTTGTAGCGATTTTAGATTAAAATGGCACAAAACAATCTAGATATTGAAAAGATTGTTGTAAAAGTGTTGATTGCATTTCCAACTGAGTATGAATCTGCTTTAAAAACAGATTAGATGTGAGAAATGATATAAAACATTGGCAAAAACAAAGCCAAAAATATATACGTTTGATTTGTCGCTCTGCCCCTCTTTTTTGCACACTTTAGGCTACTTAGGCCGGGACCTACAGTTTAATGTAGATTACAAACCACCAACAAATATTCATACCACCACCAGGATTCAACCTGAAGCCAGTGGTACCAAAGACCAGAGCGCTGGCCAATTGGCCATCAGGCCGTTAAGCCAAACAAGACCTGGTTCATGCATCCAATCCAGTGAAATTTGAATTAAATTAAATGACAAAGGTTTACCATTTTCTTTAAAAATAACTATTTTATAAAGAAACTCATTAACACTAGCTTATAAGTTAATTGTAGTTAATTTAAATTTTAAAATAATTCACGAGCCATCAAAGCATTTTTTAAAGAAACCGCCACACATGAAATTTAAAAAAAATATTTCAAAACTACAGTATTAGAGGACACTACATCAGTGTACAAATTCTGAACATCTATGAACATAATCGATTTTTTTTTTTTTAATTCAGTCCGTTGTAATTCCGTCATACAACTGGATAATTGCTGAAATCTGAATTGAAATCTTTTATTTCAGAACAATATTTTAATTTTAACCTTATTTCTGAAGTATTAAAAAAGACACGTACTAACGAACCTCGCGATTTTAAAGTCACTTACGACCCTCTATAAAATCATTATCACATTTTTATTATTTAATTTGCATTTTTATTGCTAATTCTTTTACAAATTAATTATCACAATACAAAGAAACGTAATTCGTCTGTACTTGACACACATCTCAACAATGCTAATTTCATCACAACCTTGCTGTGAGAGAGGAAAGAAAAAAAAATAACTAAAACCGAACCGAACAGAACCGAAAAAGGACACTGCGCGCACATAATCATCCCCGACCCTAAAAAAGACCACACAGACCCCCAAATTACTGGGGAAATAATAGACGGGCGCGAATCGCAAGTAAAATGTTATAATAGATTGAACGAGAACCAGAGAGAGAGGAAGAAAAAAAAAAATGTGTGTGAATGTGTATTCCACCAGCACACATACGGACAGACGTAGATATCTGGCTAATTATGATTGATAAGGACAGCATTTGGATGCTGTCCAAGTCATGGCAAAGAGCGGAACAGACTGTCATAGACTGGAGCACCCTCCCCCTTTTCTCTCCTCTGGAGACCAGCAATCTAAGGCATTAACATTTACGGCCCTATATAATGAAAGGGGTCTAGGGAGAGGGGGGGTAGCTGGGATACGAAGGGGGAATGCTGATTCGCGCAGAGCTCTGACGGGAATCTGAAATTAGTTTTTATATTTAGTAAATCCTGCAAAGGAATGTGACCGGTGGCTCATAGAACGCGAATTAGTTTTTGAAATCTCTCTCTGTTCGGAAATTACTCTCATATTAGTTCAAGCGATTGAAAAGGAGAACACAAAACGAAATAAAATAAAAGGCTGGATCGAGAAATGTCAATTCTGTAAGTTAGGTATAATTCCAAGTAAAAATATACTAAGGGGTGAAGAAAAATATTCCATTTAATAAAGTAGTAGATTTTGATTAACCTTGTATGAAAATATTAAGCATTTATCCCAAAATCTGATACTAAAAATCTCTGTGATGATAGAAACCACTTTAGAGTTTAGACGCTTTACTTTAAAACAGAAATGCACAATCACTGGATTTGTAACTTGATAGAGATCATACAAAAATAATAAAATTATCTATTAATGGAACATGCTTTATTTTTCACCAAAATGTTAAAGTCTTTAAAAAAATAATTTATTGTAAGATTTTAAGTAAAACTGTATCATGATGAGACAACCTGCAACGAAAGCACTGCAAACCACGGTCTGTGCTTCTATATACTCTGGTACGTGGAAGAAGGAAAACCCAAAGAATTTTCAGAAGTAACTAACTACCCAGCAATACGATAATATACGACAGAAAACTTCTAACAAACATTGTCGACGATAGATTGACAAAAGTATCATCCAGTCTAATTATTATTACTTTTTTTTTTTCTTTTTCAAAATAACGACTGCAGCGAACTCTATCTCACTGGACCACAAATGCCTACACATGTTGCATATTAACAAGAACAAAGCAATTTCAAAATGATAATTTTTACATAATATTGCTGATTTTTTTCCTCCCTCAAAAGCAAAAACAGTGCAGCAATAATAAGGAATCAATCCATTACCAACCAATGCCACAACTTTTAGAACTTCGTCAAAGCAATACAGCACTCTATTTGAAAGATCAACATTTTATGGCAGAACTTTACCTTTTTTTAATGCATCCCATAGTTCCCGTATCGTAAGTAATGAATTGTACATAACACCGAAGATTAAAAAAATACATGTTTCAAAATATACATAGTCTCAGAATATACTTCACACCATTGAATAATATAATGTGTATATTAATAACATCACTTTAAATTGGAAACTTCAAATTAATTGAAATAGAAAAAGATGGCAAAAGAAAATATTAAGCTATACACATTATATTAGGTTAAGAGAAACAGATCAATAAGTATTTAGCCCCTCTTATTGAAACTATTAGAGTTGAAATCGATTCTAGTTGTCTTTTTTAATGCTTTTTTTTTTTCCCTTCAAATAATGTATCCATAAATTGAAACAAAATCTATTGCGTCTTCTGCCTGACTATTAATATGAATTCATACTCCAGATACATTTTTTTTTTTTTTTATTTGCAGATATAAGATTCATCATAAACCACATCACGTTGAAATGACTAAGACTAAATAATGTTAAAACTGGAAACAGCTGCTGGATAGTTCAATGTTTTTCTTTTCTTTTTTTTCCCCCGTCCTCACTATCAAGCATTGGATTAGATCAATTATTTAGAAATTATGAATAAAATTATTTAAATATATATATATATATATATATATATATATATATATATATATAGATAGATATTTCATACGATATACAATTAAATTTATTGATATTGAACCAATTTTCATTTTTATCGAATTTTTTACAAAGGTATATCAATAATTGATTGGCAGTTTCATCAAGTTTATCGTTACAATAGTGCAACGAACTATTTACAATCGTTCTGAGGTCATGAAAAATAAAGACTTAAAAAAATAACTGAAGACAAAACGTTTAAACTCTTATGAAAGATAAAGAGTTAACTCAGCTATTAATATAGTTTATTAAATCGACTAAACTCACCGCCACTACAGTCCATATTGACCATGGCCGTCTGCTTACTGATAGATTCCGAAATACGAGATTTTTTTTTTTTTACGGGGTAAGGTTGTGAGCCCTACGTAGTCCCCGCGATGCCATGGTTGTTTGTAGTGGTTCGGAATCCACTTTAACTGCAGGTCCTGGTCATATATAGCTGTAGAGCGTTGGGCGTAGGACTGTCAACTCTACCCGTAAAAAGTTAACATTTCTGTCTCGAAATCTGCCAGTAAGCAGAAGGCCTTGGCCCACCATGGGGCTGTCACGCCAATAAAGAAGATTATATATAAAAAACACAAATATTTTTGTAAAATTTTTTTTTTTTTTTTTTTAAAAAAGGATTTTTATTTAGATTTCTGAAGATTCATTGGCTATATCTGATTGTTTACGAAAACGACAAAAACAATGTAGTGACATTGCCTAGAAAGAAATTATTTAAATGAATAATAAATCATTCGTTCTATAATTAACATTTACTAAAACATTTATATTTTCATGATAAAAATATATTTTAAAATGTTAACTATTATACACAACTTTATCGAAATGTTGGTTAAGAAAGAAAAAAAAAATAAAATAAAATAAAAACTACACTTGTAATGAATAAAAAAAAAAAAAAAAAAAATTTAAATAAAAGTATATACCTCATCCATTATAAAGTGCATATAGCGTACAGGACAAAATGTTGCAACTGTTCTAAAATAAGTTTGGAAAAGCTCGAGTGGTTTCTCCAAGTATCATAAAATATGCATCTAAGAAATTCAATTTTTTTGTTTTCCTAGGAGTGATTCTCCAAAGAAATCTACGGAACCTCATTTTATTAGCATAGCTTCCAGACATTAGACTTTGAGGATGAATGAAAAGAGAACCTACGCAAGTTGCATGAATAATAAATAGGAATTAAACCTACGCAGACTTCTCTCCAAACACGATTTGTAGCGAGTTCTTTTTTTTTTTTTCCTTATTCGATAAATAGTACATTCCTCTAGTTCGCAAAGAAGTAATAGTATTATTATTCATTCGCAAAACTAGGAAGGAACTTAAATTCGTTTAATTATTTTTCTCTTTAAATAGCAAAATATAATAAAATGCTTTCATAAGCAAAGATGTAAAAGGTTATTTAGCATTTACTGTTATTAATTTATTATTCAGTCCAATTATAACATGCTTAACAACCAGGTTTGCAATCACTACATTCAGAAATGAGGAGTCTTGATGGCGATTAGAATAACGTGTGACTTCCTCTTTAAATAGCAAAATATAATAAAATACCTTCATATGTTAAAATTGTAAAAGATTATTTAGCATATACTATTATTAATTTATTATTCAGTCCAATTTTAACATGCAGGTTTGAACCAGTATGCGTTGCAGTCACTACTGTAAGAAATCAGAAAACTTGATGGCGATTAGAATAACGTGTGGCTTTCTGTTATCGACATAACCAAGGTTTGATTTGTTGCTCTACGGTCATTTTTGGGCTAATTAGACCAGGATGTACAGTTTAATGTGGATTCCGAACCACTAACAAACATCCGTGCCACCGCCAGGATTCGAACTTGAAGCCTGTAGTACCAATGGTCAGAATGCAAGCCAATCGGCTATCAGGCCGCCGAATTGTCTAGGAGCAGTTTTTAGGTTTTCCGCCATACGACACGCAAATGTGATACAGATACCATGAAAGTCCCTTCCCCCTTCTACAAGTCGTTAAATTGTTCATGGACTATTAAACGAAAAACGATGTAAAAAAATTCAGTGAAACTTAATATTATGTATGTATCCTTTATTGCTATGTATTATTATTTAAAAAATTCAGATTTAATTAATTGTGTATATCTGTATACAAAAAAAAAAAAAATTAATAATAATTATCTCTAAAATTAATTAATTCTAGAATACATACAATTACCTTACCATTTTCCTTATTGATTTTGTCTTGGGAGAAAAGCTTTAAGCTATAGCTTTAAATTTTCAGCTTTGCACATAGTAATTTCCACTCCAATCCATATAAAAAAATTTAATTTCATCTCAATTATTTTTAAATATTTTATTTTTCTTATATTTTTTTTAAGGAAATTATTAATATATTTTAGACTTTTTTTTTTTTTTTTTAAAGAAATAAAATAATCAGAATTTTAACAAAAGGAAGCGTAAATCGAAAGTCAATACACTTTTGCAATTTTAAACTTCTTGTAAGTAACCATTATAATAATTTAAAATAAACGAGAATAATATAAAATTGCTCGAATTAATAAAAATTATAGTAATGTATCAAATACACCGATCACGAAATAACTACAAAAACTGAACACCAGATGGCAGTACCCAACCGATGACGATTAAGAAGGACAGAAAAGCGAATAGAACGATATGTCAATTTTTCCTATTCAGAAAACATAAACAAAGCAAAAACTGTATACACTCTAATAATTTTTTTCAAAATAATATTATTTGAACTTGTTTATTTATTCTAAAAGCATAATTAACATTTTAAAAGAAATTCGAAAATTATGAATGAAAATAATAACAATATATACTCACAAATAATACCAAGTTCTAATCATAACTTTTTTATCGATCACAATGCATTAGTCCAATTATATATTTAAAAAGAAATTTTTTAAATTTTAACTAAATAAATTAATTTTTTAATTTCATAAAATTAGAATTTTGTAAAGTTGCCATTTATTTTAGAAATTGAGTTTATGAAACCAAACGATTTTTACATCGAATGATTTTAGAACAATGCAATTATTAGTTTCGAATTTTTATGATCAACTAAACTATTTTAAATTATTCCTTTGGGTTAACGATTTCTTACTCAAATACTTCTTTATTTATTTTATTTTATTTTTTTTCTGAATAAGAATATATGCAATCACATGTCACGGAAATGCTGTGGAAATGTACGTTTATGCCGTTTATAACGAGCAGGTGTGCAGCATAGTTGGCACGGGGAAGAATGTATTCTCTCCATGCAGTAGTGGTTGGACAAGGGCCAAGTTTTCAAGCACATGAAACGCTTCCAATTTTTCTCAAATTAAAATGAAGTTATCATTTCTTCTTGTGAATATTTGTTCAACTATACTATATTTTCAAAAAAAAAAAATGTTTTATTTTTATTTTATTTAGAATTTTATTTAAATTCGTAAAAATTGAATGGATTTGGATTTCAATGGATATTTAATGTTATACATACGAAAAATAGCATTCGCTTTGCTTGAATTGTATGCTCGTTATGGCACGAATTAAAAATTAAAAAAAATATTCACATCATTACTTTAAACTATGAGAAATTCAACAAATGTAAGGCATTAATAATGATAAAGTAGAAATTTCGATCTTAAAGCATAGAAAAAACCCTTGGGGGAAAAAAAAAAAAAAAAAAAAATCACAAGTAGTAAAAGACATAAAATCTAAAAATACACATCATGTTTACTCGACATAAAATTCTAGATTCCAGATTATAATATCAGAGATTCATTACTTTAAATTATCCGAATAATAATACCGATTAAAGTAGAAATTTTTCAAGTTTTAAGGTAATCAAATGATGATAATAATAATAACAAAAAGCAATCCAAAATTAAATGTAAACATTAAAAATGATAAACCGAAACATTATATTTAACGATTACCTTTTTTCATAAAATCATTCATTTCTGAATATTTTTAAAATACAATAATTTTTAATTGAAAAATTCATAACGCAATAATATTGTGGAATTAACAATACCAAATACCATCAAGGAAAAGTACAATACTTATTGTGCTTTAAAATTTCACTGAACTTCCTACCTTGTTTTTGTCTTTCCATTAGCGATAGTTTAGAAATAAGTATAGGGATATGTGCGTTCTGACTGGTATACTTTTTTCTTTTTGGAGAAGCAAAATGCAAGTTATAATGCATAGCATTTTCTTTAAAATCAACCTGCAGTACAGTACATTACAAGACTTATTGTGATCATTGTACTTTAAAAATTTCATTGAATTTCCAGTCATGTTTGTCTTTCCAGTAGCGATATTTTAGAAATAAGTATAGATATTTAAGTTCTGGCTGGCATATTTTTTGAGGAAGCAGAATACATCGCACTATAAAACCAAAAATTCTAAACCAATTTCCTATAACAAAAATTAAGATATTTCTCTCAGGAAATATTTGTTGTTGTTTCTTAATCCACATAGTAGACAGCAATATTTAGACCAAGTCCTAGAACCCGTGTGGTTTCATGGAAGGAGGGAAAAGGGGGCAGCTTCTGTTGTGATGGAAGTTTGGTTTGTCACTCAACGGTAATTTTGAGCACACTTTATGCTAATTAGACCGGGAATTACTATTTATCGTGGATTCCGAACCACTCACAAATATCCGTGATGCTGTCAGGATTCGAACCTGAAGCCTGTGGTACAGAAGGTCAGAGCGCTAACAATTGACCATCAGGCCGCATTGTGATGGAGGAGCACCCGGTAAAAGTCTGACTTGGCTCCTTGAAGTTGACTTTTTACAGGGACAGGGTTGTCAGCCCTATGCCCAACGCTCTACAGTTATATTACACCGGAACCTATAGTTTAAAGTGGATTCAAAACCATTACAAATATCCACGACACCGTTGGGACTCGAAGTCGAAACCTGTGGCACCCGAGCCTTCAGGCCCGCGAAATAAAGTAGTAAAATGTAGTAGTAGTAATAATAGTAGTAAAATGAACAAATAGTAGTACTATTATTATTTGGCTACTACTATTGAAATAATAGTAGTAGTGCATTAATCAATCTATTACTATTTACATTAACTGTTTTTCATTATTCACTAACGTGGATAGTTTTAATAGAAACACTATATCAAATCGAGCATACATTAAAACTCACTTATCTTTGATAATAGAAAGATACTCTGCTATGCTTTGCGATGCACGCATAAATGTTTCATTTTTATTGTTAGTATATGTAATCATTTGATCAAATATGCATTGTTAAAATATTATGTAATCATTGTTTCTATTTTGTTGAACAACACAAAAAAGCTGTTCAGTGAAAATACGTCTATCTGATTTAATTTCACTTCATATTTTCTTTGGAAACAACAAAATAATAATGCCTTATCAAAAATTAGATCACGACAGAAATTGAAAAAAGAAAAAGAAAAAAATCTAGAATATTTTCATAACAATCCAGTGCCCAATTTGCAACTATGCAGCATCACGTCGGAACTATTATATCTTTTAAATAGTTGACCATGAAAAAGGAAATAAAAATTAGGTTATAAATAAAGCATTGCATTTTGAGCACCGGCACGGCTTTTTTAATCTTCCTGAACATCTACTTTATCTATGCAGAACCAGTTCCCCGACGTCATCGCCGAGTAGATGCAAGGTAATACAAAACGTTCTACCACCAGTCAACGTCCGAAAAATCATTCCAAACAATCTTTGGGTCAGTGCAAACTATCACTCGCCATAAATATTGCACACTGCCAACAATATCCGTCTCTTTTCCCCTTTAACGATGGGACCGATCATCATTTCATACCACTTAAATTTCCATATAAAACCTCCTGCATTGATTGATATATTTTACAATATTTCAGGTGATACATATGTCAGACATATTTTTAACAACCTTGGGAATTTTCAGTCATTAAAATATATATTTTTAATTATCATGAACATGATGTTATCCTGGTTAGGGGTTCGTGGCGCAATCCAAAAAGTGCAGCAAGCAAATTAAACTTCATTCTAAATTTGCAAATTTTGGCGGACAAATGGTAGTTTGTGCTCCTTAAATCTTGAAATGATTCATGAATAACGTTAACCCTCAGGAATTTTCTGGGGAATTTGGCTTTTGCTTGAAGAGTTTTGTAGTATTGTTTTGAAGCACTTTTCATGTTTGGGTTGGGATTTTAGACATTTGTATATCCAATGGCTATAAGTACTCGTAGTGCGTTGATCAATTCTTTCTTCTTGAAGTTTCATATTTATCACTTTTGCCATTTTCCTATGCCTATTGAACTGTATAGTGCTTCTTGTTGTATTTGGAATACTTCATTCTTCATTTATGCCTAGAATTATCAAACTTTGGTATATTCTTTTGGGTATTGTATGCGATAACTTTTCTTGTAGAATTTGGAATACTTCATTCTTCATTTACGACTACATTTATCTTACTTTTGAATATTCTTTTAGAGATTCTTGAACAATTCTTTCTTCATGAAGTTCTTGATCTATTTAACATTGCTATATTCATGTGGCTTTTGAATTTGGCCATTCTTGTAATATGCCAATCAATTGCTTCATATATCTCGTGCATTATTAAACATTGACATACTCCTGAGTTTATTCATCCGTTCTCGAATGTCCACACATACAAATTTGCCAAGCAGATTCCAGGTTTTTTTTTTTTTTTTTTTTTTATTTGCACAAGTATCTTCATAAGCATTGGAAGAATAAAAATACCACCAGTCACCATCCGAATATTCACTCCAAACAATCTTTGGGTCAGTACAAACTATTATTCGCCATAAATATTGCACAGTGCCAACAATATCAGCCTTTTTTCCCCTTTAAGGATGGGACCGATCATCATTCCATACCACTTAAATTGCCATAAAAATCCTCCTGCATTTATTTATTTATATGTATTTTACAATAATTCAGGTAATGCAAATGTCAGACATAACCTTGGGGATTTTCCAGTCATTAAAATATTATTCTTTTCTTTTTTTTTATTTACAAAAGTATCTCCCTTCCAGTATTGGGAGAATAAAATTACCACCAGTCAACGTCCGAAAATTCGCTCCAAACAATCTTTAGGTCAGTACAAACTATCACTCGCCATAAATACTGCACACTGCCAAAAATATCCGCCTCTTTTCCCATTTAACGATGGTACCGATCTTCATTCCATACCACTTAAATTGCCATATAAAACCTCCTGCACTTATTTATATATTTTACAATAATTCAGGTGATACAAATGTCAAACATATTTTTAACAACCTTGGGGATTTTCCAATCATTAAAAATATTTTCTTTTTCTATTTGCAAAAGTATCTTTATTCCAGTATTGGAAGAATAAAAAATACCACCAGTCAATATCAGAAAATTCACTCCAAACAATCCTTGGGTCAGTGCAAACTATCACTCGCCATAAATATTGCACACTGCCAACAATATCCGCCTCTTTTCCCCTTTAACTAGCGTTAGCGCGGAGCGATCATCATTCCATACCACGTAAATTGCCATATAAAACCTCTTGCATTTATTTATATATTTTACAATAATTCATGTAATACACATGTCAGAATCTTTTAACAACCTTGGTGATTTTCCATTCATTAAAATATATTTTTTTATTTGCAAAAGTATATAAGTATTCCAGTATTTCCAGTACTTCATTCCAGTATTGGAAGAATAAAAATTACCACCAGTCAACGTCCGAAAATTCACTCCAAACAATCTTTGGGTCAGCATAAACTATGACTCTCCATAAATATTGCACACTGCCAACAATATCCACCTCTTTTCCTCTTTAACTACAGGACTGATCATCATTCCATACCACTTAAAGTGCCATTTAAAACATCCTGCACTTATTTATATATTTTACAATAACTCAGGTAATACAAATGTCAGGCATAGGTTTAACAACCTTGGGGGATTTTCCAGTCATTAAAATATATATTTTTTCTTTTTTTTATTAGCAAAAGTATCTTCATTCCCAGTATCGGAAGAATAAAAGCCTTTATGTACCATCTCAAACAATTTCCCGATGTACAGTAATTACACACATACCAAATAATGTTGTGCTGCTTGTCGTAAATCTTAAAAGATTGGACGACGTAATTACAGTTGTGGTAGAGAGTGAATTCTTAATACATTTTCGCCCACATTTACAAGCAGCAACTCCTTTTTGTTGCAAAACGAAACGGCGGATTGATGCTTCATAATTTATGTATGGGGGAGGTATGGATACTTATATCGGGGGCTGTTGCGATAAAGTACTACTTATCTACTTGGCAAACTAGAAGATTCTTTTCGACAGCTATCGTGTAGTGATAATAAGTTGATGTAGTAACAATAGGCGGCGATGGATAGTTCTTTTATAAATGAATAATGCGGGCTAACAAATGACCACTATAATTCAGAATACCATCGTCACTACATTTTAAATTGGTGGGAAGATTAAATATTTCAACAAAGTCATTCGTTTCAAATGCATGCAAATTTAAAATGGGGCAGGTTTCTTAAGATCTTGAATGCTAGTTACTCAGTATCTGGATCTTTTCACTTGAAGCATCACATGAGTTGCTCTTCCATACATCATCGTCAGTACATTTTAAATGAGTGCAAGGATTAAATATTGCAAAGCTATTCAAGCATTCGTAACAAATTGATGTAAATTTAAAACCGTGGGAGTTTCTTCAGATCTTGAATGGTATTCATCCCTACACTCTCTCACTTTAAGCATGCACGTCTTCACATCATGTTCGCACATATTTCAACAGGATTTGTATGTACCAAAGAAATTATTAGGAATTAAGAATGTTCCCTTAATAAAGAAGAATTGTGCAGTGAAAAAGGTCTGAATATTTTTTCTCTCCTATGAATACAATTAGGTGAATTATGAATATCACTTAGAATAGCAGCAATTAAAATTAATATAAAAAAAAACAAAATAATTTTAACAAATAAAGTACATATTGTAATAATGAATACCAAAATAGTTTGAAGAATACACTTTATTAAACAGAATTATAAAATAAATCTCGAATTAAGTTCAAATGCCTTTTTGTAATTGTTTTTTAGTTTCTATTACGATAATAAAACCCAAAAGTAGTAGAGAAATTAGAAAGAATATACAAACAATTAGGAATAAAGAAAATATCGCCATTCCATTCGTCAATTGCTCATAGGCAAATTTTATATAATGCAATCAATTCTTCTTCTTCAATGGCGCGACTGCCCCATGGTGGTTTGGTTTGAGTTAGTAGCTCTACGGTCATTTTTTGCACACTTTAGGCAAATTATACCAAGATCCACACTTGAAACTGGATTCGAACCACTAACAAAATCCATGCCACCACCAGGATTCAAACCTGAAGCCTGTGGTACCAAAAGCCAGAGAGTTAGCCAATTGGCCATTAGGTCGCAAGCCCCATGGTGAACCAAGGCCTTCTGCCTACTGGGAGATTCCGGAACATGAGATGTTTTTCTTTTATGGGTAGTCAAGCCCTACGCTCAAACTCTACAGACATGTTAGAACTCGAACTACGGTTTAAAGTGGATTCTGAACAACTACAAGCATCCATAGTACCCTCGGCCCTCGAACTCGAATCCTGTGGTACCAAAAGTGTCAAAGCACTAGTCAATCGGTCATCAGTCTATTTATTATTCAGTAAATAAATATAGTCATACAATCTATCATTCAGTAAAAACAAAATACACAAATTTATAAGTTGAAAACAGATACATGAATTCATACTGATGCATTTTGTGTGTGTGTGTAATGGTGAAGGACTATAATAAATCAATATTTAGTTGGAAAGGATAATAATGATATTGTGCTTACTTCGATCATCAATTGCAGAAAAATCGCAGGAGCAACTGCAACTCCCTCCCTAAACTAAATGAAGTTAATTTCCACCAACTCACTTATCGAATCTGATCACGGCTCCGGTTTCTGTACAATCAGGTTTCATACTGATTTTCCTAGTTGCAAGCTCAACACACTAACTCTAAATATCTTCGCGCCCATATTTCTAAATACTAGTTGGAAATTTACCAATTGAGCGAATATATTTAACAAGATGTTAATTAACACATTAGGATGAATTTATAACTTGAACATATTGAGGAAATTTTTTATTATAATCAATGAAGAATTACAATAAATCAATACTCAGTTGGAAAAGGATGACGACGACTTAGATGATGATGTCCACTTTGATCATCAATTGTAGAATAGTAGCTATAACCTCAGAAGTCGATCAATCTGTGTTGGCCATAATCAAGAACGAAAAATCTCAGGAGAAACTGCAACCTCCTCCCTAAACTATGGTACAGCTATGTTAAACTATAGCTTCAGGTTCGAATCCTGGCGTTGGCATGGATGTTTGTTGGCGATTCGGAATCCACGTTAAACTGTAGGTCCCGGTCTATTTAGCCTAAAGTGCGCACAAGATGACCGTACAGCGACAAACCAAACCTCCCTAAACTAAATGAAGAAATTCCCCCACCAACAGATTTATGGAATCTGATCCTGGCTCCAGTTTCTGTAATATCAGGTTTCGAACCGACTTTCCTAGATGCAGGCTCAACGCACTAACCCCTATATTTCTCCACGCTCATATTTCGTAATAGTTGGAAATTTACCAACAAAGAGAATGAATTGAACAAAATGTTAATGAACAAATTTGACGGCGGAAAATCAAGATATTTCCCAATGAATCTACCCTTCAAAAGTGCAAGAAAATTGGAACAAAATAAATGATGACGTCTAACACTTGAACGAATTAAGTTCTGGAGTTCCCGAAAAAAAGTTTTAAAGATCTTTTAATGGCATTATGGGTTCCAAGAACAAAGCCGGTATTAAATATTCATGCGGCAATACTTGTGACTTGGCGTTTAATTGCAATTAAGAACGAATCGGACACCTGTGCGGACGAATTATATTTTCAGCCATGGACAGATGCCAAAAAAACAGCCAACGTAATTCTTTGCCTCGTATTCAGAGCATTAAATATCAATGCAGAAAAAAGAAAAATGCCATCAATTAAACATCTGTCTGTTGAAACATTAATTCATATTATAGTCATGTCCTTAAAAACACGTTAATTAAATTTACCGACAAAAAAAGATTATTTATTTTACCATACCCAAGGTTATTGTTATTATTAATGATGTCTTTGTTGCTAAAAAGTGAACTGAGTTATTTTTATATGAAGTACAACAAATATTCGACACATAATGATATCGATATCCCGACCAATATTAACAAGAACTTTTAAACGAACTAAAACATTTAATATTTATGATTATGATGTTGAGATTTTGAATAATGAAAGCTCAGTTCGAAGCTCGGCAAGCAAGTCGAACAGAAAGTTCCTGCGTTCACTCCAGGACAGTCTGATGGTCAATTGGTTAGCGCTTTGGTATCACAAGCTACAGTCTCGAATCCTGGCGATGGCATGAATGTTTGCGAGTGGTTTGGCATCCATGTTAAACGATAGGTCCCGTCTAATTAGCCTAAAATATACAAAAACTGATCGTAGAGCTACGAACTAAACCAGACCAAACTTTACACCAGGGATGAGCATGATAAATCCATGGATAAATCATGATTTTTAATATAAATCATGCTCCAGAGATGAGCATGATTTGAGTAAGACGATAAAAGGACTTTCCGGATTATAATCTAGAAACCCAGGTGTAGATATGAACCAAAAACTTGCTACACATTAAAAAAATCATAAGCCACCGCTGAAAAGTATGTATATACTTTTCAAATAAAAAAGAATAATGGCAAATTTTGGGATATGGCAAAGAATTGTCAAACACACGAATTACTTAATTGAAATTGATAACTTAATCGAATAAAGTAACAAGAACAAAACTGTCATTTGAGCAAGACAAGGTAACTTCGTTATTTCTTATGTCAAAATACCATTTTAAAGGGCGGAGTACATTGTATTAAACCAGTCAAGGATGTCGCTTTATTCAGTCGATGGCATTAGTTTATAAATAATGAATTCTAATCAAAAGTTACAGTGGCGTTAACGTCTGATGTGATGCGGCTTGGCAAAATCACGCGAAAAAGTATGAAACTGAAAATTTAAACACAATTACTTTAAAAAAAAAACTCTTCTGATATATCAAAATGCAATAGTTCTATTCAAACTAATTGTATCAGAATGGTGATACACCAACTGGTATTTGCAAGATGAATGCAATAAATTGAAACTTAATGTCTTTTAATTGCTATAAAATTATGCTACAAATATAAAGTGCAACTGCAAATGATTAATCAATCTGCATGTGAAAACATGGTAAAAAAAAAGAAAGAAAAAAAAAACTAACGATAAAATCTGTAAAATCAAAAAAGAAATCTTTAAAAAGTGCAAAGGCAAGTTGTAAACTCAAAAGTATCACGCGTTACATTTTTACTACGCTGGCATTGCGTGTGTTACATTACGCATGACGCTTTCAATTAATACAGCCTTAACATAGGGTCATCAACTTATCAACCAATTGAGCAGTCTTGGTCGTTTAGAAACGAAAACTTTCCCCACGAAATAATTACCAAAGCAACAAAGGACAGCGAGGGTAATCATTTTCAATGCGGGAAGTAAATTGACCACGGTCGGTCAAAAAGCAGTCAGCAGCGTCTTTATTGCGATTGTCCACGGACCTCTTTCTATCCTGAGAAGACATACCTCTGTGAATATTTCTACTCAGTTGAGCTTGGGTAATAGCGCGAAAGCAGTACTCTTAAAACGCTCTAAAAACATCCTTCTCAAGGCTTTTCCACAGCATGAACCGTATCCATACCAAACCGCTTTTTCCCCTTTACGTCGTCACAACAAAATGGAATTGAATGGTATTCTTTAAGACTGATCCCCTGAGGAAACAAAGTTAAAAAGGAAAAGTTTTTTTTTTTTCTTTCTTCTTTCTTCTTTTCTTTTCCTTTTCTTTCAATTATTGTTGTTGTGTTACTTTCTCTATCTCTCTTTCTTTCTTTTTTTTGCAGGGGATTACTTTTAAGGATTCTCGGCATCTCGCAGTTCACCAAGGGTCAAGTCAATTACAGAAATAATTCAATGCTTGCGCAGCTTTTAAAGTATGCCCAAGTGCCACCAATAAAAGTTGGTTGGGCATGAGGGGAAAAGGATATAAATGGGCTAAATGGACTTATTATGAAAAGGTCAGAAGTTTCCTTTTCTTTTTACTTTTCCCTTGTAGAAGAGGTGCACTGTATTGAACTGAATTTGAATAAAAGGATTACAAATAATTTTTTTTACCACTTATTTTAAAAAGAGATTTTTTTCTGAATTATCTTTCAAATGCCTTCAAATCAATCACGCAGTTCACCAAAAGTCAAGTCAATTACTGAAATAATTCAAGGCTCGCGCTGCTTTTAAAAGAATGCCAAAGTGCCACCAATAAAAGTTGGTGGACACAAGTCTATTTATAGCCCATTTATAACCTTTTCCCCCATTATGAAAAGAAGTTTCCCTTTTCTTGAGGTTTCACTTTTTTTCCTGTAGATGAGGTGCATAATATTGAACTGAATTCGAATATAAGGATTAAAAAAAAAAAAAATTCCACTTATTTTAAACAAGAAATCTTTTTCAGAATTATCTTTCTAATGCCTTCAAATCGTGCAGTTCACCAAGAGTCAATTCAATGCTTGCGCAGATTTTAAAGTATGCCCAAGTGCCACCAATAAACGTTGGTAGACATGAGGGGAAAGGATATAAATGGGCTAAGTGGACTTAATATGAAAAGATCAGAAGTTTCTTTTTCTTTTTTTTTTTTGAATATTGGATTTAAATAGTGCACAGTACTAAATATAGAATTAAATTTCAATATTAGGATTAAAAAAACACTTATTTTAAAAAAGGAATCTTTTATCGGAATTATCTTTCAAATGCCTTCAAATCGATCAGTTCACCGAGAATTAAGTCAATTACAGAAATAATTCAATGCCTGCGCAGCTTTTAAAGTATGCCCAAGTGCCACCAATAAAAGTTGGTGGGCATGAGGGGAAAGGATATAAATGGGCTAAATGGACTTAATATGAAAAGATCAGAAGTTTCTTTTTCTTTTTTTCCTGTACAAGAGGTGCACAATATTGAATTGAATTTCAATATAAGGATTAAAATTAATGTTTTTTTCACCTATTTTAAAAGGGAATCTTTTTCTGTATTATCTTTTCTAATGCCATCAAATCATGTAGTTCACCAAGAGTCAAGTCAATGCTTGCGCAGCTTTTAAATAATGCCCAAGTGCCACCAATAAACGGTGGTAGGCAAGAGGGGAAAGGATATAAATGAGCTTATTATGAAAAGGTCAGAAGTTTTCTTTTCGTTTTGAACAATGAATTGAATATTGAATATAGTGCATAATACTGATTATTGAACTAAATTTGAATATAAGGATTAAAAAAAAATCACTTATTTTAAAAAAGGAAACTTTTTCCAGAATTATCTTTCAAATGCCTTCAAATCGCACAGTTCACCAATGGTCAAGTCAATTACAGAAATAATTCAATGCTTGCGCAGCTTTTAAAGAATGTCCAAGTGCCACCAATAAAAGTTGGTGGACATGAGCGGAAAGGATTAAAATGGACGGGATAAATGGACTCATGAAAAGATCAAAAGTTTAACTTTTCTTTTTTCCTGCACAAGTAGTGCACTATATTGAATTCAATTTGAATATAATGATTAAAAAAACCAAATTTTTTCACTTATTTTAAAAAAGAAACTTTTTTTCGGAATTTCCAAATGCCTTCAAATCGCACAGCTCACTAAGGGTCAAATCAATCACATAGATAATTCTTTGCTGGACAGTTTTTTTTTAAGAATACCCAAACGTCATCTATGAAACTTGATAAGTTTAAAGAGAAGACATAACGAACTATTAGGTCCCAAATATAAATGTTACAATATTTTTTTTTTTCTGGAAAAAACGCGGTCAGTTTTTTTTAAAATTAAGTATTAATAATAGAATAAAAAAAGACACTGTTTGGTTATTTTAATCTACTATCGTAAGCCCTAAAAATCTACAAGAAAGAGTGTGGCATCGTTATTATCAAAAATTTAGTTTTAAAGATATGAAAAAATAGGAAAACAGTTGGCAAAAATAAGCACATGTTAAACAACAATATTAAAAAATGTATTATCAAAATAATTATTTAATTTTTAAACCATACTGCCCAATGAACTATTCAGTAAATGAAGAATATTTTTCAAGAATATTTTATTAAACATTTCACATATTTTTTTCTTCTGAATATCCTAAACATTATTTCTTAACATAAGAAAAAAAAAACCCGGCCATCTGCCAGGTAAACAGGAAGAATTGCCACACACGCTTTGAGAAGTAACTCTTCAATGGCTTCTACTTTCACCGAGGGGCAATCCCAGAGCTAATCCAAAGCCGACCAAGGTATTCAGAATAACAAACTGTCATCAATAAAAGATTTGAACACATGCATAAGGAATTTAAAACTAATTATGCAATGAGCTTTGGTTGTGTAGCGAAATGCACAGGTGTTTATTTTTGGATCTTGGTGGTGAATGATTTAAATCGTAATCTGTAAGGTTAAATAAACCTTTAAAAAAAAAAAAAAAAAAAAAACGTAGATTGCAATAGTCACATATAATAAGGATTATGAAAAGGATCAATATGCATAATATATGCAATTGTTATAATGATAAATATGATATGATTGATGATACGCATGATATATGCAATTGTTATAATGATATGATTGATATCATATAATGATATGCATAATGAATATGCAATATGATCAATATACTTCCTCAATTACATAGTAACAACGATTCAACAATGCACGAA
Organism: Caerostris extrusa; assembly: GCA_021605095.1. Classification (NCBI taxonomy): domain Eukaryota; kingdom Metazoa; phylum Arthropoda; class Arachnida; order Araneae; family Araneidae; genus Caerostris; species Caerostris extrusa. The sequence continues at coordinate 52,998 of BPLR01006866.1, forward strand.
CTATTTTTTTCTTACTATAACATAACTCATCTAGTAAAACTGAAACACTGAAAATACCATAGATTATGTCAAGAACTTCTCAATAAACTCTGAGAAATCCATGTACGATATAAAAGGGTTTTGGGAAAAAACTTGTAAACATGTAGTAATACTATAATAACGTCACAAATGTCAATTACTTGAAGAAAATTTTAAACAACATATAACTGTTTTAATAGTAAAAAATTAATGCAGTCTGAAAAAAATATATTAACTAGGTGGGATGTTTTCATGGATAGTATCCAACCAAGATAAAAACCAAATGTAACTATTCACTAACTAGCAGTGTACATCATCTTCAAAAGTACACTGCAAGCCAACCAAAATGTACCACCATAAAGGAAGCATCGAAACAGCATAAAAATTAGTACTGCGAGAGAATATGAAAATGATTACGATTTCAGTGAATGCGCACAGCATGAGCGAATTGCATCACCTCTTACAATCCGTATAGACAGGGAGGGAAAGATTGCCATCTTGAAGAACGTGAATTGTTCTCTTTCTGAGTTCGACTAAGGCAGAATCGTTGCATTGAAAGATTGAGGATTATCCTTCCAAAAAATAAGCCATCGTGTCGGACATAGGCAAGCAACAATCTTACAAATATGGTTGCAGGTGGATGCAGAAGGGAACAACTAATCGACAGCAGCTATGGCAGCCGCCTCCTAGCGAAACTCCATAGGGGAGACAGACATGTGAGGGTGCATGGCAATGACTGCCATATCAGCAACCTTATCACAACGTATAGAGCTTACCTTTAACTTTAAACCACAAACGTTTGCGTTTGCAATGGTACACTAAATGGCGGAAATGGACATCCAAATAGCATGATATTATGTTTTCGGACGAAGCAGCAGTTTAGCAGTTATTCTGCCTGAAAGCACCATGATGGTCAAGTTACAGTTTTGAAACACCGTGGAAAGACGTTGCTCAACTGTTATGTTGTGCATTGTCATACTGGTCCTGCAACCTTTATGGTGTGGTATCGGATTCCATTCTCGCACCCTCCTAGTAAGTATTACCAGTGCCCTTCCTTACTTTCGGGGCTTGCATGCAGTCGCATTTCAATAGAACAATGCACGACCACACGTTGCAAGCAATGTTCAAGTTTCTTCTTAAACCTACTATATTTACATTACAACCCTGGCCTACCCATTCCCCCAGATCTATCATCATCCATCAAACATGTCTAGTTAAATGAAGAACGCTTATAGACTGCCATTCCCCAACAACACATCAAAAGCCTCACTCAATGCCGCAGCGTGTAGCAGCAGTTATTGACAGCTGTGGTAGCAACACTCGTTACTTAATTTTCTCGTCCTCTTCACCTCAAAAAAGCTGTATTTCAAACCAACTATGTGGAATCTCTGAAATAAATTTGGCTTTGATATTTGCCCTTTTAGTATTGCATTTCGGATGGCTAGCAGTGTAATAAAAACATCATAAAAAATAGTAATAAGCAACGTTCTAAATATGATAACTTTTTCATATGAAGTTCAATCATTTAATATCCCAAGAAAAAAAAAAAAAAAAAAAAAAAGATGCCAGCTGTAGATAAAATTTTGTTTTTTGAGAATTGGAAGTGAAGTTGCAAGCTCAGCAATTAAAAAGAGTAAGAGAGAGAGAAAAGCACAAGGATCTGAGGTTGCATGATCTTTTGAAAACTATCGTACACGTTACAACATATAAGATAAATCCAAATTTTGGAAATAAAAGTTTGACGATTGGGAACGAATACAAAATTTGAAACACAGAACAGAAAAATGAGCATTTTAGATAAAAAGTACACCTTAAATTTGCATATTTCTCAGTTTGAATCGTATTAAAAATCCACTTCGACATCAAAATCTATTCTTCAAACAAAACAAATAGCAACAATCAAAATTTCACACTTAAAAAAAAAAAAAAGATCCTTTTTGTTTAATTGATTGTGCTTGAATCTTCATTAAGTGAATTTTCGGTAAACCAGCCAAGTGACATATGAACAGTATCTTAGCAGTAAGACAAAACTTTTACATCTCACCAATCCTTTACTTTTTCTTCTAATCCGTTCTGATTTATTGTCACCTTCACGCCAATCTGTGAATTCTAGAATTTAATGTTGAAATTATAAACATTTGAGGGACCACGCCAAATGCTTTGCCGAAATTTATTTGTCAAGTCGAAATTCTAACTATAGAATTAATGAGGACATTGTCTTAAGCAGCTAGATAATCATAGAACAATAGCTGCTCAAATAGCTACATAAGTTTTATCCATATATATTTTTTTCCACCACTTTCAAATTTCATAAACTTTTGGACGTGACTAAAATTTTTGAATCAAAACAAGACTACAATCATAAGCAACCTGTCCAACTAGAATAAACTTCCAAACATCTTTTTTTTCCCCCAGAGTCCTTTTGAATACCATAAATATTGTCATATATATAAATGTGAAATTTAATGGACTAAATTGTAGCACTATGATACTGCAGTGTCTTATGCAGTGCATACTTTTAATGTCGTTGATCATAAAAAAGTATGCTAAATCATGACTTTTCGATGGTTCTACAATTGCTGAAAAGTAGTTTTATATAACTAACAAAAGACACCTTAAAGAACATTGCTTTTAAATTTATCAACAACAACTAGAATAAACTTCCAAACATTTTTTTTTTTTCCCCAGAATCCTTCCGAATATCATGAATATTGCCATATATATAGTGAAATTAAATGGATTCATTTGTAGCCACTATGTTGCAACACTGTCTTATACAGTGCATAATTTTTAATGTCTTTGATCATAAAGAAGTATGTTAAATCATAGGCTTTTCCGACAGTTCAACAATTGCTGGAAAAAGTAGGCTTATATAACTAACAATGACACCTTGAGAAACATTGCTTTTAAATTTATTCTAGAAATCTAAGAACAATGATCATGATTTATTCAAAAGAAAAAAAAAAGGAAAAAGAAATCGAACGTTTCAGATCAATGCTATTATTCGACTATAAAAGATGGAAGTTATCAAAATGATCGAGAAAATGTTAATTATTCAACTATTTACAAGCTATTCAACTATTATTTATTAATATCATAAATCGAATGAAAATTAAGTTTGAAAAATCGATTAAAAGTAGTAATTGAAAAAAAATTTTGCAGATTATATACTAATTAATCTGAAAATTAAAAAACATTCAGGGCTAGCTTACATTTCTCCAATTCCTCTGCATCTGCGCCCTCGTCATCCGATTCTGTTCCAGAATCGTGGTCATCATCATTCTAAAAAAGAAAATCATTAATATTTTGAAATAAATAAATACGAGCATAGCATTTATGATTTAACTAACTCCATGGCATTATAGTCCATGTTGGACCATGGCCGCCCGCTTATTAGTAGAAACCGACACAGCAGACGTTTTCATTTTACGGGTGTAGGGTTGTCAGCCCTACGCCCTACAGTCATAAGGCGGGGCCTGATGGCCAAGTGGTAGCGTTGTGGCCCTTCGATACCACAGGTTTCGGGTTTGAAGCCGGGCAGTTCCATGGATGTTTGTAGTGGTTCGGAATCCACTTTAAGCAGTAGGTCCCAGTCTCATATGACTGTACAGCGTCGCAGAGTCCAATCAGACTTCTCACCCACAACATTCCCAAACTGTTTAGGGGCAGCCCTCTCGGCACAATGATGTACTGTGGTGTCGTAGTAGTAGTCATATTAGGCCAGGATCTACATTTAAAAGTTGATTTCAAAACACTACAAACATCCATGGCACCACCGGGTACTCGAGCCCAAAATTTGTGGAGGAGCCATCTAATGAAATAATCACATCAATTATTTCATTAGAAGGCGGAAAAAACTTATTTTTGAAACTGTTTTTACAAAAGATATTTTAATAATGGTAGCATATTACTAAATCCATAAAGGAATAGCACTAAGATTTTTTTTTTTTTATCGTCATCAATATACAATACACCGGAACAGAGAGCCACGTCATTCGCCATCCACGTACCCTAAACCCTTTTAGCCGATTTATCGAAAGATGCAAGGTAAAAGGGAAAGTTGTTTATTTCAGCAGGGAGGAAATCTCTTTTAAGACGGGGCACTTTCTGGGAGGAATCACCTCGCCTCGTCATACGCCGGGAAAACTAGGAAATACTGAAGGCTCTGGTTAATACACCGATTTTCATTTTGACACGCTACGAACAGTAGAAATCCATTTCTATGAAAAATTAAAGCATGTCTATATATTTTGAAACGCAATGAAACCCACTTACGCGGTGTTGTAAATATGCCACGATTAATTATTGATGGATTGAAATGGGAAAGGGCCATATTGCCTGATGGGATTATCGTATTAGGCTTAAATAGGCCTTAATCATATTCGCATGTGGTATGGTTTGGTTTGTCGCTTTATGGTCATTTTTTACAGGCTTTGGGGCTAATTATATTAGGATCTACAGATTAAAGTGGATTTTGAACCACTAACAAACATCCCTACCACCACCAAGATTCGAACATGACCCTATAGGCCCAAAGTCCAGAGCTTTAGCGAATTGGATATAAGACCGCTTGTATTTGGTATGTTTTTCTGGTTTTCTGACATCTTACGGTCATTTTTTGCACTCTTTTGGACTTAGATCGGGACCTGCAATTTAACGTGGATTCCGAACCACTCACAAACATCCATATCAAAGCCAGTATCTAAGGCCACAGTGAAAGCTAATTGACCACCAGGCCGCTTGCATGTGATATGACGGAAAACACGAAAAACTTCCTAACAGTCGGACTAATGATGCTAACGGACGCAATGACACAATCCCCTTCTAGTCTGTTTCGTAAAGTAATGATTGCAAATTACACCGCCAGAGGAAATCGAACCCAAGTCCTGTGGAACATAAGCTTATGTACTTTAACACTTACGCATATGCACTTTGAAGATTTTGAGCGACACACATGCAGTTTGCTGCAATTTAGATGGATATTGAAACTCATGCAAATTCGTTGGCCAACTTCGGGAGTTCGAATTATCGTTTGGCATTGAGTCACTTTTTGGTTACGAATAAAGGATTTACCATCTTCCAAAGCACGAATGGTGGCTCGATCATAAGGATTCAAAGCAAACTATTTTTCAAGAGCAAATTGCAACACAAAGGGGGACGGGACGAACATTCGGCCAAATGCCGGCGGCTTTTATATCAAGCCGGCTTTAACATGATTAGAACAGAACGCGAATTATCAATGTACATCAACAATGCATTTATAATCTACATCTACAATATACAATGTAAGGGTAGTTAGTTAAGAACTACAAACTTAATGATCCGACGAAATGTTAATCGATTGTGAAATAGAACCGTGAGGCCGACGACACTTAAGTTATCGTTTTGATAAACAATGACTCGGTTTTTTTTTTTCTTTGTACGGTTGCTGATGCTCTGCGATGTTAGTAATCAAGTTTAGTATTTGTTAGTTTTTTAGGTCCGATCAGATTTTCTATAAGGCAACATAAATTACATTAGAAAAATATCTTGATCATTTATTGAGATGTAAAGTATAGTTTAAAAAGTTACGATTTTATAAAGTAAGAAATAGTGAATTTGTGTTGACTAATCTCACGTTTATGACACAGAGGCATGATGGCCAATTGGCTACCACTCTGGCCTTCGGTGCTTCAGGTTCGAATCTTGGAGATGGCATGGGCGTTTGTTAGTGGTTCGGAATCCATGTTAAACTGTAGGTCTCGGTCGAATTGGCCTAGTGCAAAAAATGTGTTATGTATTTATAACACAGTTACGTGCTATCTGATGTATTAAAAAAATGCATGTTAACATTGAAAGATTAAAAAAAAGAATTTTTAAAAGAACATATTGATATTTCAATAATTTTTTTTTTAAATGCATACTTTTCACTACAAAAAAAAAAAGGCACTGTCATTACATGAACTATGAACTAAAAATATTAATTAAATTTGTAATAAATATCGTTTCCTAACATAAAAACAAGATATAGTTGTAAAATTTGTCTAACTATTTTTTATCAATTTATATGCTATAACATAATTTCAAATAGTTTACAACCTAGTATTTCGCGACCGTAAAACTTTTTTTTTTCTTCGTAAATTTAGTATCTGACAGTAAAATTACAAAAAGTAATTAAATAAAATTAAATTAAAATTGCGAGTAGTTGCCTTTTTTTTTCTTAATTAACAATCACTGCTCTCAGAAAAAAGATACCCGATAGCGATTGTGACAGCGTATGTAAAAAGTGTGGCAGCTGATGGCCAATCGGCTAGCGCTCTGGCCTTTAGTACCACAGGCTCCAGGTTCGAATCCTGGCGGTGGCATGGATGTTTATTAGTGGTTCAGAATACACATTAAAATATAGATCCCGGTCTAATTAACCCAAAGTATGCACAAAATGACCGTAGAACGACAAACCAAACCCTATGTAAAAAGTATCTATAGTCAACCTGCTTGGTGAATGTTTCCGGTGTTTGGCCCATACGAAACGCAAATATGAAGCCGAGTACGAGTTACCTATAAAAGTGCTCTCAGAAGGCAATGCCAAAGCATACGTAAGTGGAACATGATGTCCACAACAAAGGAAAACAACAACATACTGAAATGTAAAAGTATTAATCATATTTATTTATTAATAAATGCTTCAACTGCATTATATAATAAAATAAAAAATAAAAATATATTTCATACTGTTCTATTATCAAACCAAACTTCCTCACGATTATATGGTCAATTCAGTCAAAAGACGCATTCGAAAAAACTTTGACTTACAAGAAAACGAGATTAACTTCCAGACATTTCAAAAGAAACTAAAAAAGAAAAGCGTAACAACAAGAGGCTAATCTTTTTTTCAAAAATATACGAGTTCGATAACTTTTCTTTGAAGAATTTTTCGAAATCTTTATCGAGTTTGAGGTATTTCCGTGATTTCCGGTACTCGATCCCATGCAGAAAAATGTCAGAAATACCGGAAAGCAAATATCTTTGCAGAACTCTCTCAAGTACTCCTTCTTTTTGCCTGATAAAAATTTAAAGAATGTTCAATGCTTAAACTTAAACGAAATAATGTTTTTATTTATTGAATGAATTTAGAAATAGTTTTTTAAAAAAATGACATTTTAGAAATAAAAATGGAAAATTGATCACGTTTTTTGGAATCGTCATTCAATTTTGACATATATTTTTATTTTAAATATTAAAAAGCAATTTCATGTACTTTATTTCTAATCCTTCGAGATAATTTTTATTCCTTAAAATTTTACTATTCTCCGTTTAAACCAGGTGTGGCCAACCCTGGATGATCTTGCGGCCATTTTGGAAATGCATCCTAACTCCGCGGGCTGCATATAAAATTATATATCCCCATATTAGATGTAAACCCACTATAGACATTTTTATATTCATATTACATCCTGTTATATTAGAGATACCAAGATGCGTGCATCATGAGTTCGCAGAATATAATTTAATTATTCTGTGAACTCATAAATAAAACAGGCAATATCTGTGCTATATTCACACGAATATTACTTTAAAATTAAAGTTAATTTTTTCTCATAATTTCGACAGTTAATTTTTTAATATATGGATGCTCAAATAATGACTTTTTTAATACAGTTGTTTTCACTGCTTTGGTCATTATAAAATAAATATATTTTGTAAAAAATCTCAATATATTCTCACGCACCGGAAAAAATGTTCAATGCTGGCCGCGAGTTGACTATTGCCTTTTTGTAAAACTTCTCGAGAAAATTGATATATATTCATGATTAATGAATATATATAAAAATTAAAAAAAAAAAAAAAAAAAAAAGAAGAAAATATTCCTGAGACTACAAGTACATAGAACAATTCCATTATTATGACACTCACTTTATTTGATCATCGATTTATACATCTAAGCGGTTGTAGTTAAAAAAATTTATAATACGCGAACCTCATATCTTGCTTGGTATGAGATCCGTGGCAACGCTACATACGTAAAACTAACAAAAAAATTATTTTTTAAATAATAAATTTATCTCCTCGAGAAAAAAATTTAAATTCCAAAACTTTTATTTAAAGTAAAATAAAATAAAAAATTAATTTGCCACTATCGTTTGCTTCACTCCCCCATGAATTCTTGTCATAATTTAAATTATAAAAAATCAAAAAAATTTTAATTTATTATGCGAGTTCATCGTCTGCATTTTTCTTTTCATCAGTCGAAATCGTTTTTAAAAAATATTCTTACATTTTTAAATAGCAAAAAGATTTTTTTCAACTTCATTTAGTTAGAATTGACATTTTGTTTTAATTTTCCTTTTTATTTATTTAAAAGGTGAAAGATTGCCATTCTTATTAATTAAAAATACAATTCATATAATAAATATTTTGAAAAAATGTATTAAAATATAACGACTTGAAATACACCAAAATATTTTTTTCTATTATTTTTTAATTACCTCTCAATAATTAAATCAATTAATTTAACTGTCTAAATCTGGCAACTTAATAATAAAAATTAGGAAATCAATAACAAAAAGTTGGCATCAGAGTTCGAATATTCAGGCGAGAATTTATGCATTTTTTCCAATTGTGAATGAAAATTACTATCGCTTGTAGTATATTATTTCAGCAACAATTAAGTAATTTAATGGGTTAAAAAAATCTATACTAGTTGGACTGTCCGACAGACTTAAATAAGGAAACATTCTATTTGATGCAGTATCAGATGGTTCGAAATTCGATACCGAGTATAAGGTCCAGTATTGTAATACTCGTATCCGAACAAAGCCCACGTTCATTCAAAATGGTTGCTTCCGTCTTTATCAATTAAACGTCAAAGTTTCGTTCAATTAAATAACTGAGAATAGAAATGGATACATTTTTATTCTGGTATCATAGTTAAGACTGTAAAAAAAAAAAAAAAAAAAAAAGAAGAAATTCAGGCAAATGCACAATGGAGATAACGATTTGTAGTAATTCATACTGGCAAAAACTGATTTCCATTCATAAATATAATGAAATCGCACAATTTGTTAGTATATATGATTATTTATTTATTTTTTAAATGTGCTTTTTTTTTATTCAATTTATTATAACAAAAAGAAACAGTTTAAACTGCAACTAAAATCACAGTGATGTTCGATTTCTGTCATAAATGACTGAAAGTCTGTTCGCTACTTATGCAGAAACATAAAGAAAAAATGAACAGACTCGAGTACTGTTAAAATATCAACAGCACTCAACTGAAACAAGCACAAATCAGACGTTGTTATTGTAGTTTTAGTCCAAATTACAGACATAAAACGGTAATAGCGAAATTGTTCGGTAAAAAAAAGAATAATGAATAAATATTTTAGAAATTTTACTATGACAATCTCTATTAACACTGGAGTATTATTTTCAATTTCTGGGCGGATCTGACGTCATTTGCCATTCGAATGGCCTATAGCAGATTCAAAGTTGTCAGAATGCATCATTTCAAGTCTGCTACCCATAATGCACTCCAGCAACCGCAATTTTTTTTTTTTTTTTTTGTTCTAATGCAGCTGGCAAACACTTACACAGCCTGGTCTTGGATGCCTTAAGGCAAGTGCTGCACAGACGTTACTCACATTGCATTACAGCGTGGGGGCGCGTGTAACTTGAAGATACAGAAGCGGAGTAACAATGCCCCCGCAACGCTCTACGAGCCTATTAGGACCGGGACCTACGGTTTAAAGTGGATTCCGAACCACTACAAACATCCATGGCACCACTGGGACTCGAACCCGAAACTTGTAGTACCGAGCGCCAGAGCGCTAGCCACTCGGCCATTCAGGCCCACAATCGCAATTTAGAATGAATAAATTAATGAACCTCTCACACAGGTGGCACCTGGGAGTTTGCAACTTCCTCGAATCCAACAGTATGATTTTTTATCTTGCTCACCCCCAGCAAACACAAGCGGCCTGATGGCTAATTGGCTAGCGCTCTGGTTTTGGTACCACAGGCTTCAGGTTCGAATCCTGGTGGTGGTATGGATGTTTTGTAGTGGTTCGAAATCCACATTAAACTGTAGGCCCCGGTCTAATTAGCCTAAAGTGTGAAAAAAAATAACCGTAAAGCGAGAAACCAAAATCGGCAAACACACGTAAATGTTTGGTTCAGTTTCTGATAAATTCGGAAACCAATGATCTATACAGCAAGCCGCTGTGGTACTGTTAACAATGAGTTTTTCTAATATTTTATATTAACCGTCCTTATAGAAAAACGACTTTGTTATAGAAATAACGTTGGACAAAGACATGTGATGGACAAGATGCTGTCATATCAGATTCAAATTATTGTTGTTGCTTCTTATCCCACTTGGTAGACAGCAACATCTAAACCAAGTCCAAGAACCCGTGTTGTCTCATGGAAGGAAGGAAATGGGGAGGCAGCATCTGTTGTGATGGAGCACCCGTAGGTAGAAGTCTTGACTTGGCACCGTGATGCTGACTTTTTACGGAATAAGGTCTATGACCGTCTGTTACTGTCAGATTTCGAGATAGGGGATGTTTCCCTTTTTTTCTGAGTAGGGTTGTCAGCCGCACGCCTCACAATCATGGGGCGGACTGTACAGATTGGGGCCTACGACTTAAGGTGGATTCCGAACCACCACGGGACTCGAATCGAAACTTGTGGCATCGAGAGCCAGTCACTCAGCCCTCATGCCCTAGATTCAAATTATAAATGCACTCTTATATAAAAAAAAGACACAGGTCAAAGGCATCACTTAACAATTCAAGAGCAGCATATGATCATCACCTCATTTGAGAACAGTTCACAATTTCTCGAAGCAATTGCGGGATTCCTGCTTTACTTTATTTATTCTTAATAAATACTGTTTGTAATGATAAATAAGGAAAACACTAAATGGTTGCTATAAGATTTCGATAAATGTGTACGTTCAAGTATAGATTCACTTTAAACTGGTTGGGTTGATTGTTCACTTAGTGGGTGATTTCTGAACAGAAGAAATTTAGTTCGCATAACGATAAATGGATAAAAATCAAATCGAACATCCAGTGACTATGTGTATGGCTACGCTCCCAAAAGCTTTAACGTGGCCTGTGAAGTCCCTACATCAGATTTGAGGAAGTAAGTATACGCAAATTTTGTCGCTCTTGTTACATAATACGATTGACCAGAGATGAACGTTGATCCACTGAACCGTGACTCCCCTTGCGTCAAAAAGCGCAACGTAAAAATATAACTGCCACCACAATGGATGTTCATTGTTCAAATAATAACCCAAATTAAATCTCTTTATAGTGACATACTACAGGATATGGTAATAGTTAGAAAATGTATTTATTTTTTTTATCCCACTTGGTAGGCAAGCAACATCTAGACATGAGGCAAGTCCATGAATCCGTGTTCTCGTGAAAGAAAGGGGGTTAGCTTCTGTTGTGATGGAGCACCCTTAGGAAGAAGTATGACTCGGCTCCGTGATGCTGAGAAAGAGGGCAGTGCCTTCCGAAAGGATTTTTAAGGGAACTACCCCGCATGTGAGTATCGTATGGTAGAAAAATCGGAAAACTCCCACCAGGTAGTCCGACTCAAGAGGCAAGATGCTGAACATCACAAACGCCATCGAGTCTCCTCCTTTTTGAAACAGTGTCTACAACAAAGCCACCACTGCATTGAAATCCGCCCTAATGCTCACTAGCGGCGCATGTTGCCACGGAGCCACGAGTCGGGCGAATTAATTTGTAAGAGCTTTAGTCATTGCATCGCTTAAATGGTTTCGTAGGGGTTTATAAGCAACGGCTGCAGCACCACTGTTACTCATTTAGCACTACCCAGGAGGCACATGCAGCTTGAAGAAATGCTACGGATGCGAGTAACACTACCCCCACAACGCTCTAAGATCATATGAGACCGGAACCAGAACCACTACAAACATCCACAGCATCGCCGGGACTCGAACCCGAAACCTGTGGCACCGAGCGCTAGTGACTCGGCCAGCAGGTCCCTCTGATTTATTAAAATGCTAAATTTTTAACAAAAACAATTGAGTCTAAGTGAGAACTGGTTATAAGTTTGAAAATGTGCACACGTTTCACTTACGGGTTTGGGAGGGAGGGGACCTCAAACCCGCAAGCAATCCCTTTGGGTAAGGGTGAGCAAATGTAAGGCGATTCCTTTAAAAAATCTATTTTTAAAGGTATTCTTTTTCCTATTGTGTAATTGGCAAGGAGCCAAATAGTACTCGATATAGGAATAAAGAATAACAGCAAAAAAAAAAAATAAATATATATAGTTATTTATATATTGAAATGTCCAAAGTTACGCAAGCGAATCGCATTAATTTTACGCAATAAAGATTCACATTAAAAGGCGAAATACACTTTTTACTCAGTAATCGTAAATGAATATTTATATAAACCATTCTTATAAAAATGCTTTTTATAACAATTAAATTTCAATAAACAAGTTTTTAGTCACAAATGCATGGAATATAACGAAAATTCCTTTTCTTAAACTGAAATTAAAATTATTTAATAAGCACTACGAAACAAACTTTCTTTACCCAAATTATATAAACGGTTTTTGCAAATCATTATTATGACGCTAACCCTAAACGCTAAACTGGCGAAATTCCATCAATATGAAACAGGAATTAAAATACAAAAAAATAGCGTTATCATTACAATAAAAATCTATATTATCATAAGATCTACGAATTCTAAAAAATAAATAAATGACAACTCTGATTAAATGATGTGACATTCACCATATCAAAAGTATAGAAAATGCGAATCAGGAAAATATAATAGCAGCAACAAAAAAAAACAGCAGGGAATTAAAAAAAAAAATAATAAAATAAAATAAATGCTCAAGTTGCGATAAAGCATTCTTCAACCACGTCTGCTTCAGAGCAAGATAGCAATACTAAAGAATTCCTCCGGTAATCTGACCAGGTGTCGGTTCTAGACCAGTTATGCTGAGTGTGTGTCCTCCATTTTATTGAATTCTCGAATTAGAGGATTTTATTGGTCAAGGTGATATTTGGCGAATTCTCGCATCCTCTCGGTAACTTTATTATTCGGTAATCAAATTTTGTTTCGATAATTCAGCCGCGTTGCGTTTAAAATATTGATTTATTGTCAAAAAAGAATTATTTTAACTCGGAAGATATTATTAATAGCAATCCATATTAAATAAGGACTCTGGTATTATCCTAAAGTAGACTTGTATTTACTTGTCATGTATTAAAAATGAAGTAATTAATTAACTTAAAATTATTACTATTATTTCGTAAGTTAGAAAATCCAAAAAAGGCATAATTCACTTTAAAGTGTACAAAATGGGTACCAAAATTTGTATCACATAATAAATTAAACCAAAAGTATACATCTGGTTTGGGTTGTCGCTCTACGAAAATTTTGTGTACACGTTGGGCTAAACAGACCGGGACCTACAGCGTAAAATGGATTCCAAACCACTAACAAACATCCATGCCACAGCCAGGATTCGAACGTGAAGCCGGTGGTACCAAAGGCCAGACTAGACCAGAGGCCAGAGGCCAGACCAAAGGCCAGATTGTCCATCAGGCAGCTTTTTAAGAAGAAAGATTGATACACATTTTGCAAAATGTATTATTTAGTCATTATTGCACGGTGATAACGATTATACATCTTTTAATCGTCATCATCATCATCATCAGTGGCGCAACAGCCCTATGGTGGCCAAGGCCGTCTGCCTATTGGCAGATTTCGAGACAAATCTTTTCTTTTTACTGGGTAAGGTTGTCAGCCCGACGCCCAACGCTCAGCAGTCATGTTAGAGCGGGATCTACGGTTTAAAGTGGATTCCGAACCACTGTAAACGTTCATGGCACCGCCGGGACTCGAACCCGAAACCTGTGGCACTGAGCGCAATCACTTGGCCATCAGGCTCCAATCAATAACATAAATTACAGATATGCACTTTTTCATGATGCCAATGCTATTTTAAAGTATCACATAAGAAATTAAACCCAAAAAGTAGGCATCTGTTTTTAAGGGAGGTTGGATTCACATTTTGCAAGATGTATTATTTAGTCATTATTGAGCTGTAATAATGATTATACGTTTTTTATTAATCAATAACATAAATTATAGAAATAAACCTTTTTATGATGCTTATTTTCAAGTGCACGTACACGAATTTAAACTTAGGTGGATTATATAATTCGGATAAAAATAAGCATAGAAATTATTATTTTGAAATAACTACTCGTTGATCAACAATATCCCGTGCGACTTTTGACCTCCAAATTTTCAAGGTCAAGCAGTGGAGTCAAAAACTAAACAGGAACCTTAGTTCGAACGCACGACAAAAAATGCGGTTTCCCAATGAAAAAGAAAAAAAATCACCTGTTTTGAATGTGCCGTTAAATTACCAATCATAATTTTATTCAAGAAAATTTAACGCAATGTGTGTAGCCCTGAAAAAGAATTAGAATTAGCTAAACCGTATGACCATGAGACCCCCTCCTCCACAAGTTGCAACAAACTTTTACATTTGCAATCAAATACCTCCCTATTTCCAATTTTAAACCGGGAAATTTAATATGCACTACATCGTGTGACCTTGAAAATTTTTCCCCCACAGGTTAGGTTTTCCAATCATTTCCTTACATTTAAAATTTAAAGGCAGAAAATTTAATCTGCATTCAAAACAAGTGCATCATAATGTTGTTACTTTTCATGTACTATCACCACGATCTAATGGAAATTTATCCAAGAAATTCAATGCAAATTATAGATTGCAATTAGAAGAATAGTTCCTAGAAATATATTTAACAATAACGTTTATATATACATACAAAATATAAGGTAATATTAGGAGATTTGGCTTGGTTTGGTTTGTCGCTCTACGATCATTTGTGCCCATGTTAGGCTAAACAGACCGGGACCAACAGCTTAAAGTGGATTCCGAACCACTACAAACATCATTGGCACCGCCGGGACTCGAACCCGAAACCTGTGGTACCAAGCGCCAGAGCACTAGCCAATCGGCCATCAGCCACCGTAATATTAGAAGACGTTCAATTCTGTCAATCATCAGTTCAGAAGTTCAATTCATCATCGTTCAGTTCAGTCACTCTTTCAAATACATTCAATTATTATTCGTTGGAAAGTTCGTTTTTAAATTGAGAATATAGGAAATTAACCTAATCACTGTATTCGAATACGATGATAAATTTTCCAAAATTTTATAAATACCTCATGAATGCACAAATTGTGCATTTTAAAAATTATAACAGAAGACTTCTTTTAATGAAGTTAAGAAATTTTTTTTTAATCCAAATATATACTTCTGTATGTTTATTATCATTTATTTATTCATTCAGGAGTTTCTGCATATAAGTTACAGATTTTTTTTTAAATGTAGATTAAGTTAACTATGGTTAATTAAAAAATATATCAATAAAAGTTAGTTTAACAACGTTACATAAATAATTAGTTCAGAAATAACGATCTTTCAGCAAAATGGCGTGCTAATATGCGATACATCGAATCGAAGTATCAAACCTAATATTTAATACACCAAATAAAATATTTAATAAAAAGCATTTTATATAAGCATTTATCTATAATAAAATCAATTTTAACGGAAAATAATTCATTAATTTTTTTTTTTAATTCATAAAATAGAAAAAGTGGAAAGTTTCCTTTATATTCAGCAGAAAAATAAATTTTTTATGCTCTATTGTTAAATTTGTTCTAAAAGAAATGACAATGAGATATAGTACTTCTAGTTCACCAAAAATATAAAAATTTCATGAAAATTAATATTTATAATTTTGGCTAATGAAATTAAAAATAATTTTAACATTAAGGAAGTTTGATATATTGAAAATTATTTTAAATTAAAAAATTATTATGCTTAAAATTTCTTTTTTTCTAATTTAAAATTTAAAGTTTTTTTTTTATATTTATTTAAAGCTTTATTTTTAGCTTTTTATTTTGTTCTTAACTTTTTATATCTTCTTTTGCTTTTCAAAAATACAAATAAGATTTACACAAATATATATAAAAACAAAGTAAAAATAAATAAAAAAAGATAAAAATTATAAATAGATAAATGTTTAGTTAAATAAATAACAGTTTAAATTCTACTTTAACAAATAAAAAATGTATAATGCATTATTTTCTTAATTTTAATAATTTAAATTGAAAAATAAAAAAGAACACAAAAATTAAAAATGTAAGAGAATTTTATTAAAAAATTGCTGAAAGGAATGATATTTTTTTTCATTCCAAATTATCTTATCCAAGCAATATATATATACTTAATATGGCAGAAATTTATAATTTAAATAAAAATCATTTAAATTTTTTGTTGGCAAATTAACTGAATTTTTCGATAAAATTAACAAAATATTCAGTTTATGCTTAAATGGACTGATCAATCTTATTTGCCAATGCTTCAAGATAAATTTAATTAGTAAATGCTAAATTTGTACAACATGTAACACAATGCATGGCATACAATGTAAAAATGTGTAGAATTTTGGAACAATCTCGTATTTTTTTAACTATAAAAAATTAAAGCAACAAAATAAGCTCGATAAATTTCTTCAAATTCTAACAAAATTACAAAAACATTAAGAAATGAATTAAAAGTTCAACGTATCTAACTTCAATATTTATCAATTCTTTTGATTTCAAAATAATTGATACTTTTTATAGACCTAGTAAAATTTATTTTGTATTAATTTTAAGAAAAAAATAATTAATTAAAGGTTTTAATTGGAGAATATTTAAATACAAAATTCATTGATTTGCAGTAGGCTATTTAATTAAAGTCTATTACATAATAATTTTTATTTCGACAATATTCTTTTCAATTTCCATAAAAACATGCATAAGCAAACTGAATTTTTTTAAATTTTAAACAGATATCAAACGCATGCTTTGAATATATAAATGTGAAGAAAAAAATTGCATTGAGAAATGTTTAATACTTTTTACATAATTAAATTGTACTACATTATACTAGATATATTTTCTCATAAAAAATTCCCCTTTTATATTTATTATCATAAAAAGAATTAGCATATTATGTTTAAATAGATTTAAGAATAATTATTAAGTATATAAGTGTTATTTAAATATATAATCAAAATTGGAATAGCAAGACATTGAAATGAAAAGAATAGACACAATTCTAAAATTTCTTAACTAAAAATTATGTATTCATTTATATAGACTTTAAAAGTTAAACTATAAAAAGTAATCAATATAAGAGTGTTGCATGTTACAATAATAATTATTTCTATTAGATTACTTATAAGTCCTGTTTAAACTTGCTATGTATACAATAGATTCAAAATTTTATAATATTACATTTAAATTTAAACAAATAAGACAAATTTTAAAAAACTCTAGAAAATATTAATTGGCTAATATTAATCAACAATACAGCAGATTTAAGCATATCTAAATGGGATAGAAGTATTTTTTAACGAGCATATTAAATTTTATAAAATTTATTAACAATAATTCTTCGAAGATATACTGGTTAAATTAAATATCAAATTAAAAAAAAAATAAATTAAAGTGCAAAAAAACTCAGATAATTTACAATTAGAATGACAATTTTTTTGAATTCAAATTATTTATTAATGTATTTTAAAAAAGAACAAATTTGAGTATATTTTAATAATTACTAATTCATATCTTATTGTTCAAAGTAACATTCCTACAAAATTATTAAATTGTTTAAAAATTTTACCAAAAATAAGTAATAAAATTGAATAAAAGTTTTTAAAAAAAAAAAAAGATGATAAAATATGATATATTGATTAAAGATAGGTATAAAATACTTCTTATTCTCAAAAATGTAGAGTAAAAGGTTTGTTGTAAACAAATTAATAAAATAAAAAAATACAACTAAACATGTTATAAAGGTAAAAACTACTGATCAGATCATGATGAGCTTTTTTTATTATTTTTAATATTAATAATTATTTTAATACATAAATCATGGCTTTAATAAAAATGTTAACCAATTTTTAAAAAATTAAAAATTCAATGAAATATTTTATTTAGTCATAATTAAATATTTATACATATGACAAGCATAACATTACATATCTCTTTAAAAAAATTCAAGCCATATTTTAATAAATCATAAAAAAAAAAAAAAAAAATGTTCAAATTTTCACTTAGTTTTTCTCACTGGTTCTTATAATTAGAAAATGTAATATATCTCTACAACTTATAATAAAAGTAGAATGTATTTAAAACTTTATTTAATAGTTTCTTTCAAAATATCCTTCTTACAAACAATATTTTCTAAATTTCAAAAATACACACAATTATTTTCGATATTTCAGAACGCCTATATGCATTTCAAATATATATTTCATAAATAAAAATATTTTTTGAACATCAATTTTGAAAGATTTTCAAACGATCCGGAGAGGGACAGTTACGAAAAATTTAAAAAAATTTACAACAGAACCAACTAACTTCTTTTGTAGACTTGTGTACTTGATAGTATCAATGGCTTAATACACATAAATGTTAAAAATATTTTTAAAATTTAAAAAATCGATCTAAACGCTGGCGATTTGAATGAAACAAAACAAAAAAAAATTCTATTTTCGAAAAGCACGATACTTTTAAAACAATTTAAAGCAAACTGTAGTAATCAGTTTTATTTTGTACGTGAATAAAATCTGAATTATTTGTGAAAAGAATTTAAACAAGAAATAATGTTAATCTTTTTAAATATTACGATTATGTTTCAAATCCAAACTAAATTGTTTGCAGAATTTCGACTGCAATTTCTGAGATAAAATTGTCTAAATTCAACATAGAAGTTCAATTAAGAATAAACTATCATTATGTAAACAATTTGAACTAACAGAATATATTTGAATTTTCACAAAAATTCGTTTCAAAATCTAATACAACGACTATGAAAATGGATTTAATAACTACTGGCAAAAATGCCTAAATTCATTAATAATCGTACAACAATCTATTTTTTATTAACCATAATCAATAGTAAACAAATTCGTCCAAGTAAATAGAAGCTTTCTTGAAAATAAATCGAATACACGATGTATTTCAGTTCGTATACAACTGTATTAGAATCGAGAAAAATCGAATACACTTAC
This sequence comes from Caerostris extrusa, assembly GCA_021605095.1. Taxonomy (NCBI): domain Eukaryota; kingdom Metazoa; phylum Arthropoda; class Arachnida; order Araneae; family Araneidae; genus Caerostris; species Caerostris extrusa. The sequence goes on from BPLR01006866.1 coordinate 72,166, forward strand.
CTCTTGACATTGACAGACAATGTCTTGAATCAAAACCATCTTAGATTACAAAATGCAAAGCAAAAATAATCCGAGGAGCGTGCACAGTACAGGCAGGTACCGTTTGTTACTCACAATATCGAAACCGAGTACGATTGTTTATACAATTGCCAACGGCTCCGTACAGGTTCGCGCACGGTAGGGTACCCCCGTTCGAACAAATCACTGACGGCGAAACTCGCAACTACAGAGTTGGGGATTCTGAACAAAAACTCCTGCAGTACGGTACCGATGTGCCACAGAGTACACCTTACAGCTTATTTTTAATCAATCTGAATTAATAGTATACCTGTCCTGTCAGCCATGACAGCTCGCCTGCGCCAATGTAGCTGCTTAATGTGCGCGTGAACACGACTAGCACCGGTAGAAAAGTGAGGAACGATGTTTCGGTTAGGAAAAAAAAAAAAAGTTAAAGGGGTAAAAAAAAAATAATAATAAAGTGTTGATATATATATATAGTCAACTATATATTTATATATATATGTATTATATTTTGTTCAACTTACCTTAGACGGATACGAATCGACTTCATTCAATGATTGTGATTTTAGCTTATGCGTCAGATATTTGAGCATTTCACTAAAATAATTGTGTTTCGCCGGCCACGATCGTTTTAAGTCGGAAGATGACTTAAAAGTAACCGCTACAGGGGCTACAAAACGACGAACGTTTGGGCCCAGTTATTGGCTGCTTTCATACTGATCTTAGTGTTTTTAGAATCTTGCCATGCATTCCCCTTTCATCCCATCTGTAGAAAAAGGCATTACCACCGTCAAGAAGTGGGGAGACAAAAAACTCAAACCAAAAGCGACAAGGGAAATCTCACACAACTTCTCGCACCTCCATCGCGGCTGGTGTACTGTATCCAACTCGTCGTGCCGAGCGAGAGACCGCAAACAATATGAACAGCAGCGAGGCTAGATGGCGCTGCAGTCAGTAGCACTGCAAGATATGTCCACTCCAAAACTAAAAGCGGATCAGCCGGTTAGTAGAACCTGAATCTCTGTTATTACCCATCCAAAAATCTAATAACTTCATACCAACCCTCATTAGTACTTTAAAATCATTATTTATAAATTTAATTGCTTAGAAATCACTTTAGAACTGTGTATGAGGAATTAGAAATTTCGGTTTCCCCATCGTAAGTGGGTTAGGTCCTGCGGCCTCTGATTGGTCACATCTATTGACGTCACGGTAATCATCTAGCGCTCTTCTCGGCAAGGTTTTCTCTCTTTTCTTCTCCTTCTGTTCTCTCTCTAACCCTCACTCTTTTAAATCTCCTCTCAGGCGTACTAAGTTGCAAAAGAAAGAAACTGTTCTCTTTTGCTCTTGGGCTAATGCTGTTCACGCGTCAGTGGCTTTGTTTAAATAAAAACTTTCGTTTTAATGATGTTTAGTTTTAAAACAAACACGCTTTTTTTGGCACGAGTTTTTAATTAAACTATAGGTGTGTTTTGTTTAACGAATAATATACTCGAAGAGAATCAGCGCTAATAAGTTTTAAAATATAGAGTGTTATAATAATATAAATGGCACTTATTAATGTAAAACAATTACTATGTTAGAATTGCAGTTTTTGTAAATAAACATAGCAGACATTTTGAATGACTTTTAAAAATCCAGATTGAGAAATAATGCAAATGCTCTTTGTTTTTTTGTTTTTTTTGTTTTTTTTTTTTTTTTTGTTTTTTCCGACTATATTAATATATTTTGTATTGAATTATTTTAAAATATAATTCTAGCTTCTTGTTTAGTTTTTAAAACAAACACGCTTTTGGTACCAATTTTTAATTAAACTATAGGTGTGTTATGTTTAATTAATAATATACTTGAAAGAGAATCAATGCTAATAAGTTTTGAAACATAGAGTGTTTTAATAATATAAATGGCCCTTATTAGTGTAAAACAATTTCTATGTTAGAATTGCAACAATTCGCTATAAAAAATAATAATAAATATATACATTTTGAATAACTTTTTAAAAACATAGATTGAGAAATAAAAAAAAAAAAAATTATATTTATTAAATTAATGATTATCTATAATAGTACAAGGTTAGTTTGTAATTATTTCTTCATTTTAACTACTTTAAGTTAAATTCATGTATTTTATTTACATTTAAAAATTTAATTATTTTTTTAATTAAAATTAAACACTTTTATATTTAATTAATATATTTAATTTTAGTTAATCTGCTTCATTTAATTAAATTACTTTCAAGAAGGATATTTTTTAATTAGGTTTTTCACGATAATAAATTATTTAATAATATATATAATTAGAGTGGTTTAATACAGGATTTTATATAAATGTCACTTATTAATGTAAAACAATTGTTACGTTAGAATTGTAACATTTTGCTATAAAAAAGTAAATAAATATAGCAGACATTTTGAATAACTTTTAAAACATAGATTGAGAAATAATGCAAAAATTCTTTTTTTTTTTTTTTTTTTTTTTTTTCTTCTTTTTTCTGATATTATATTTTGTATTAATTTGTTTAAAAATATAATTCATACCTTCTATTTTTATATTTAGCAAATGAAAAAAAATTTAACTTGCATTTTCGATTAAATAAGAAACTTTTTATTATGATTTAAAAGATTCGTAATTTCAATTAGAAATTTAATTTTAATTATATTAAATTAGATAAGTGATAAGTGATAATTTCACATCCATTTTTCAATTAAATTAAAAACTTTTTACTATGATTTGAAGTTATTAAATTAATAATTATTTTTAATAATGTGCAAGTTTAGTTCGTAATTATTTCTTAATTTTAACAACGTTAAGTTAAATTCATGTAAAACATATTACATTTAAATTTAAAGATTTAATTATTTTTAATTAAATTAAACACTTTATATTTAATTAATATATTTAAATTTAAATAATCTGATTTATTTAATTAAATAACTTTCAAGAAAGGTATTTTCTTAATTAAATTTTTATGATAAAAAATTATTTAATGATATATTGCTTTATAATTAAGAGTGGTTTAATGCTGAGTTAATATAAATGTCACTTAAGTTGAAAATTAAGTTGAGTTCTTTTTTTTTTTCTTCCTATTATGATAATATATTTATTTGATTTGTTTTTAAAATATAATTCAAATCTTCTATTTTATATTTATCAAAGGAATAAAAATTCACTTACAGTTTTTCGATTAAATTAGAAACTTTTTATTATGATATAAAGATTCGTAATTTTACTAAATTAATAAATATTTTTAACAATACATATATAATTCATAGTTATTTCTTAATTTTAACTACGTTAAGTTAAATTCATGTAAAATATATTTTATTTTCATTTAAAAAGTTAATTATTTTTAATTAAATTAAATACATTTATTTTTAATTATTTCATTTAATTTTCATTAATTTATTTGATTTAATTAAATTACATTTAAGAAGGATACTTCCTTAATTATATTTTCACGATAACAAATTATTTAATATATTGCTTCATAATTAAAATGTTAATAATTTTTCTATAAAATCCCAGATAATGCTCGTATGATGGTGTAACATTGAATAAAAATAAAAGATATTAATTGACAGTGATTTAAGTCGTCTTTTTTTTTTTTTTTCTTTTTAAATATAGATAGAGTATATGCTAAGAATTTATTATTAAATTAAACTTATACGGTCAAAATTATTTTGTTTGACAAATTTTCTAGGATGATTCTTTTAAATAAACACAAGCTTTCGAATAAACTTGATTTGCAAAATTAACGTAAGAAATTTTTAATATCCCAGATATATATTAAAATATTAAGTTTGTCAACACCGTTTTATTGATTTATCGTTTTAATACATAAATTAATTTTGATAGAATGAAAATAAGAATTTTGAATTACGAATTAACAAAAAGGCTTAACCTAATATATTAAATTAAAACTTAGCGATGATTTAACATGACAATTTCTTCTATTTTTAATAATTTCTTAATTCAAACTAAAAAATAAAACAAATTAATGTGTTTGTTATTATTTTTTATTTAAATAAATAGTTTGCGTACTGATAAAAAAACGATCTCACTTGAAATCTTTTTAAAAAATTTATCGTTCGTTGAAAATGGCGAAAATCGTTTGATACATTAAAATCTAAAATAGATTTATAATAATAAATGCATTTAATAAATCAATACTCTTAATTTTTAATTTTTTTTATAATACGAATAATTAAAATTTGTAATTAGAAGTTTGAGTAATTAAGAGTTTAAGTAATTAGTAATTAGAAATTTGTAATTAGAAAATTTGTAATGTAAGCTTGTAATTAGATCTTGTTTGCCATATGCAATAATATTTATTTATTTATTTATTTTTTTTTGAGAAAGCTCGAGGAGCACTACAATATTTGTCTTCAATTATATTATTGTACTCATTCACAATACAATGGAGCCTAATGTTATATATATATATATATACATAACATTAAAAAAATAATGTCTTATAATTAAGAAATAGAGTTGATAAATGATGTAAAAGGAAAAATATTCAATAAAAATTTATATTTTTATGCATAACGTAACAATAAAAATAAAATTTATAGACAAAAATGTTTTTATGCTAATTAATAACAAAATGATATATATGATAATATATTATTTTAAAATAAGGTAAAAAAATGCCGAATAAATAATTGTTTTTGTTTGATTCTTATCCCATTCGGTAAACAGCAACCTAGACCAAGTCCAAGAACCCGTGTGGTCTCACGGAAGGAGGGAAAGGGGGGTAACTTCTGTTGTGATGGAACACCCATAGGTATAAGTCTGACTTCTACTCCGAGTCCAAGATGGACAGTGCTTTCCAGCAGGACTTTTAGGGGAAACTACCCCGCATTTGCATATCATATGGGAGAAACCTAGAAAACTCCACCAGAAATTTCGACTCACTAGATAAGATGCTGAACATCAAAAACGGGATCGATTCTCCTCGCTTTTTAAAACAAATATAATTGAACTTTGCTTTATAATTGCTTTTTGAACATAAATAATTGAATAAAATGGCTTCTCGTAATATAAATATCTTGATATATTTCTAACAAGGAGTATTACAGCAGCTAATTTAAGAGATCATATATTTAGAATAAATTACAGAAATATTTTAGTCACAATTTTCACATACGTCAACCGTTTTTGAATCTTGACACTTATATTGTAACTACGAATTTATGAGTTCCTATACTGCATCGCTCAAAATATGAGAGAAAAATTATTTTTGAAATCAAATATCTAACAGTAAATTTGATTTTTTTTTTTCGACCTACAGCAGAATTGTTTGTAAAATAATTATATATTTCTAGGCGCAAAACAACAAATTCCCGAAGGAATGAAATAAATTTTTGAATAAATATGAATGAATAAAATATTCGGAATTATTTTATCATATAATGAAATTAAGAAACACAAAAAAATGCATCAAATGAAATATTTAGATTTTAAATTATACAAAAATGTCTTCTTCACATTAAAAATCAATGAAAACTACATTAATTTATTCCAGAATAATTTTAACAATCGTAAAAATTATTTTTCCTTTCTTTCTAAATTGTTTTAAAAATTACTCTAAAAGTTGTTGAGTTTTTTTTTTTTTTTTTTTTTTGTATAAACGCACAAAAATATTCTATCTTGATAAGAAATTTCTTAGAAACTTGACTGTTAAGCTAATTTCTTAAAAGTCTTGAATGCACTATATCTAGCCCGACTCGTGGTCCAGTGACAACGAGCGCCGTTGGGTTTGATGTTTAATCCGTTGGCAGACGCTGACACAAAAACGAGGAGCCTCGATGGCATTTGTGATGTTCAGGCTCTTTCCTCATTCGTCGGACTACCTCGTGGGATTTTTTTCTGGGTTTCCTGCCATACGACAGGCAAATGTGGGGTAGTTCCCCCTAAAAGTCCCCCCCCGAAAGGCACTGCCTTGACCTTCTTCAGCGACACGGAGCCAAGTCAACCTACGGGTGCTCCATAACAACAGAATCCACTCTTTCCCTCCATCCATGAGTAGATTACTCACAGAATGTCCGTCCACACTGTAGGACACTGAGGATTACACACAACAACATAACATGTATTATATATCTATTCGTTCTATCAAATCTAGAAAAATAAACAATCAATAATAAATTTAAAGGCTTTTTTTTCTTGTTTACACATAAGAAATACAAATAAAATATTATGTAGTGTTACTTCGTGAAATTAAAATTACATACAATTATCATTAAATCACATGAGTAAATTAATAATAATTAATATTTATAATTACTTCTAATTATTTTTATAGTTAAATTCTCAATTCATCTTTAATGCAAACTTTTCAACAAAAATAAAAATACATTTTCACATTTAAAATATATTTATGCTATATTTACTTCAATACTATTTCAGCTTGAGAAATAAATTTAGAAATTTCTTTAAAAATGTTGTATTGTTTAATAATAAAAATAAATTAATACTAAATCATAATCATAATCCAATAACAATCACCTTTAATGTTATTTTTGATAAAAATATTTCAATTTTCCTCACAATGTTTTAACACCCATTTTTTAATTAAAATTATAAAGGGGAAATTTGACATCAAAATTGTATTTTAAAATAATTTATTATAATTATTTAGCTTGCAATATTTAATTACCATAGTTCCTTTCAATTTTCAATTCATTCTCTTCCTTTATTTAAAACATATAATTATTCAAAAGATACGTTTTACAAATGCTTTAATTAAAATCTTTTGATAAAGTTATTCTCTTTAAAATTGCAGGCATTTTTTATTGAAAATGTTGAATAGTTAATTAAAATTTAAATTAAAATCATATGCATGAACTGTCTTTTAAATAATATTATACAAATTATTTTTTAATTCTTTAAATATTTATAACTTTCCAAAATTTCCTACGTAATGAGAATATTTGAAACGCATATTTAACAAAAAGGTTTATAAAATATTTTATTTTTTCATTGAATTAAACATTTTAATTGAGAATCATTTTTTTAAAACAATTTTATGAATAAACGTAAAATGAATTTTTTATGAATGAAAATAGGGAAAGTAAAACACTCATTACTATTATAATGTAAATTAAAATTAATAAATAATGTTTAATTAATAAAATAAATAATAATTTTGTTAATAATAAAGTAATAAAATAATCTAAATAATTAAAATTATTTAATTATTCTAAAACTGTCAAAATTAAAGTTGGAAATATAAACTTTTTTACTATTAAAAGAACTTTTTACGAACTTTCGTTGTAAAAATATTTCATTGACTTCCTTCTATTAGGTCATACTCTCCCTATACATATATCTTGTTCAAATTTTCAATCGTTCATAAAATACTTTTTGATTCACATACTCAAGTTCAAATACATTTTTTAAACTTGTAGTGGATGACACTTGATGTTGATACAGTTTTTTTTTCAAATATTAATTCATTCATTAAATTTTTAATTAATATTAATTTTAGTTTTTTTTTAGATTTAAGTTGCATGTATCTACCAATAGATGGCGCAGATGTAAGAGGAAAATAAACTTTAAAAAAGAATTTTTCCTGATAGTGAAAAAAGTAGGAATTGACTTTAAAAAACTTTTTACATTACTTGTTTTTAGTTGAAAAAAATTTCCAGAGAAATAGAGAATTTTAGTAGAACAGAAACTCACTTTTCCACTATCAGCTATATTTTGCCAAAGTGCTCACCGTTGTAGCTCGATACTGTTACCGTTTTTTTTTGCATAACGTGTCGGTTTTCATTTACGGTAATTCCTAAATCTCTGCAATACTAATCTCGAAGGCGAGGTACAGGTTCTAGAACAAATATATAGTTCCCAAAAGGAAGGATAATAATTAATTTAAGAACTAATAAATATAAAAAGATTGAATTTTAATCTCTTGTCAAACGATATTTATCTTTTACACTCATGTCCATAAATTATTTCAGAATCACACAGAAATTGAACTATAAATTAAAAATTTCACCTGTAGAATTATTTATACCTTGAAGAAGAATATGCTGTTCAGATGGCGCGGATTTCACAATGACGGGATTAAGAGATATAAGGAATTGGTAAAAAAGTAAAAATTGTTATTTATTTATTTCAGTTATTATTTATGGCACAAAGGAAGCATTTGATTTTTACGTGGTAGAATTATCGGACGACTGAATTTCCAGCTGGAAGTATCCGAGGAACTTGAATCGCCCAGAGTGTCATCTCCAGGCATTGGCAACGATTCCAAGATTATGGTAATGTGAGTAGATGTTACAGCACAGGTCGCCCCCGAGTTACAACGCCGAATGAGGACCGGTATTTATTTGCCAAAAGAAACAGACGGAGCACAGCATCAGACTTGTTTATTCAGCTCCCCCGTACGACAGTTTCAAGGCAGACCGTGTACAGACGCTTTATTGGTCTATATGCTCGTATTCAGATGTTTTACCGCAACTCACTGTCGCCTGCGATTAAAGTAGAGAGCATGCATTGTGGACACCGCAACAGTGGTATGGTGTGATGTTTTCTGACGAATCCAGGTTTAGTTTGCAGTTTGATTCTCGCCACTTTCATATGGAGAGCGCCAGGTTACCGTTACCACCAAGAGAACACCATTGAACGACACCGTTACGGTGGTGCAGGATGGCTCGTTTGGGGAGGAATTATTCTTGGTTCCAGAACTGACCTTCATGTTCAGAGTGTAACGATGACAGCCACATCTATCGGGATGTCATGGAACAACATGTATGTTTTTTCGGTGCGCCATGGGTGCTGAATTTCTGTTTATGGACGACAACACCCGTCCTCACCGTGCAAACATTGTAGACGAATGCACTACTGGAGGATATTACCCGTATGGATTGGCCAGCATACTCACCGAACTTGAATCCAATAGAGCAGAGCATGTGTGGGATATGCTTGGCCGACGAATTGCAGAGTCAACCCTCCCACCTGTCAACCGGAACTCTCGGAGGGCATTGCTTGATCCAAATATTCCCCAAGATCAGATTGATAATTTGATGTTCAGCATGCCTAGGCGTTGTAAGGCCTGTATTGCATCGAACTCCATATTAACCATCATACTAACCATGTTATACTGTTTTTTGTAAATAGGTTTTTGAAATTTGTCCAGGGAGTAAAAAATCGCTATTTTTATTATTTATAGCATCTTTTGTACTTTACTTTTGTTTAATAAATAGACTTTACAAATAAGTCAACTTTTTTTATGTCTCCTTTCTTAATAAATGGACAAAAATACGTATGTAAAAAAAAAAAACAAAGTTAAATTAAATTTAAAATCTTTTCTCGAATAAAACAGTTATAAATATATCACAGGTTTCGAACTCAGTTCCCGGCGATGCCATGGATGTTTGTAGTGGTTCGAATCCACTTTAAAACCGTAGGTCCCTGTCTAATAGGATCGTAGAGCGTTGTGGGGGTAGTGTTACTCGCGGCCGTAGCATATCTTTAAGATACTCGTGCACCTAGTAGTGCTAAATGAGTAACAGCGGTGCAACCCTTGCTAATGGCATAAAAGAATTAACTGTGTGTAGTGCCAGCTGCATTAGAACAACAACATATGTATATATTTTAATTCAATTTACTCCATTATTCTGTTCTTACAATTATATATATTGTATTTTTATCATTTTTTTTTTAACATTCTGATTAAAAAAATTTTTTCTTTCGAAGAATTTCAAATATTAATCATTTTAAAAAATATATTTTTTATTGTTCTAAGAATAAGAATGAACTGCTAAAAGAAATAAAGTATAAAAACAGTTTTCAAAAGAATAATAATAATAAAAAAGCCACTTCTTATATTTTTCTATCTGCAGCTGCTTTGTTGTGACTAGCATTAATGTTATTCTTTTGTTGTGTTGGTTATTCCAACTGTTTTCTACTGCATTTAAAACATTCGATTCATTTCCATCCGGAATAACGTGGAAATAAAAGCTTGAGTAAACTTATTCCGGGAAGAATGGCTTTACTTTTAAATGTGTGTGCAATGCTTTGAATTTTTAGTAATATCGTGTATGTTTATTTTAATTATTAAAATTCTAATAATTACTAATACTCTAATAATTTTAATAATTAATTTTGAAAAAACGTCTCTACTACTTTAATGCTAATGAAAGATAGATAGATAGATACAAAGATAGGTACATATATATTTTCAATTATCATTCTGTTTTTGTTGATATTTTGATCTCTTTTATTATCTATTTTTGTAATTCAAGAGACTATTTAAAATTAACAACCTATACTTGTTAACCTGTACCTGTACCACAAGTTAAATTTTTTTTCATTTATTTTATAAGTAATTAAATGAATTTGCATATTATAATTAAATTTTTAATAATTGTTCGAACCACTACAAACATCCAGGGCAGCACCGGGTTCGAGTCCAGGTGGTGGCATGGTTGTTTGTAGTGGTTTGGAATCCACTTTAAACCGTAGGTCCCGGTCTAAAATGACCGGGGGTAATGAAAATGTCTTTGGGGGTAGGGCGGACAACCCTACTTCATAAAAAAAAAACATCTCTTGTCTGGAAATCTACCAGTAGGCAGATGGCCTTGGCCCACCATGGGCTGTTGCGCCAATGAAGAAGAAATAATATCCATGTAGAAATAAAGAGTTGACCCATCTCTAGTCCTTATGCAAGTTAGGATTTTTATCTAAGGGATTAACACAATTCCTATTTTAAAGTTAGATCGACGAGATCATGTGAAGGTTGAAAGAGTGTGTTCATCCTAAAGGGAGAGAGTTCTGGCCGTCTAACTGGCCGGGAACTATTTGACTATCACGGAGTCACTCAGTAGAAATGGTTACCGTTGAAATGCAAGCCGGAAAATCGTAAATGAGAGTTCAACACAAGGGGTGTAGATAATCGTTAACGTTCTTCACTGATATGAGGGTGTATTAGAAAAAGTGTGAATGCCAAAATGTAAAAAAAAAGGTTTGCTATATTTTAAATCATTCATTTCACTTCTCATGTTAATATTCAAGTAATTTCAAATTAGCAGACTTCCTGTTAGAAATCCGCGTCATCTTTTAATGCAATACAAATTTATTCTAAATAAGCTCTGTAATATATTAATAAACTATTTTTATTTTGAAAACAAATATATATTTTTAAAAATATTATTAAAAGAACTACTAAAAATACTCAACAATTATTCCATTCTTCAAGCGTTGAAGATTTTCTGGATATTTAACATTATATATACCAGAGACATGCTATAGAATATTAGTATGCATTAATGCTAATTAGTTACGCATATTATTGAAATGATTTAAATATTAAACGGATAGAACATTACTATTATTACTATCATTGATTATGTCTTAATTATCCATGTAACAATTATATACTATATTTAAAGCAAATTTAAATATCGAAAAGTATAATTAATATGATAATTATAATTATACAGTATTAAACGAGTATATTACATAATTGATATCTTTTAGATAAATTAAATAAAATTCATATGAATGAAAAAATATTATGCTCTTTTTTAATAGTCATAAATGACAAGAATTCAATACAAATCTAGGATTTTTATGAATAATGTTTTTAAATATGAAAATATATTCTTATTAAACGTTTCTGACAAATATAAACATCATGAAAAAATCTATTAAATACATGCAAATCGATGCCTTAAAACAATCAAATACATGCAAATCGATGCATTAAAACAATCAAATAGATGCAAATCGATGCATTAAAACAATCAGATACATGCAAATTGAAGCATTAAAACAATCAGATACATGCAAATCGATACATTAAAACAATCAGATAATGCAAATAAATACTAAATACATGCAAAAACAAAAAAATGTAAATAAAAATACAATAAAAAATACAAAAACAAAAATACAATAAAAAAAAAAACAATAAAAATAAAAACACAATAAAAATACAATAAAAAACACAATACAAATAAAAATACAATAAAAATACTAAATTAAATACATGCAACTTCATGCAAATCGAAAATAAAAGAGTGTTCAACATGTGTTGAGTTTCTTTACTGCATGTTAACAAAAGCTAAAATGGAATACACATTTATTTTTAATTTATGATTTATAAAAGAAATGCCTTATAAGGTATTTTATCTGCAGATGATAATTACAAAATAAATATTACTTACAGAGAAGTACTTGCTTTCAAAAAACATATTCTAAACTGTGTTTTAGCAAAACTCAAGACATTCTGACCTAAAAACTAATAAAAGTCATTTAGCCATAAGAAAAGCAAACGATGACACAATAAATTGCTGATAAAATCTTATATTTACGATAATGCTTATTGCTTCATATTGGTTTTTATCTCATTGAAGAAAACTGTTCTTGGTAGATAACAAAATGAATTCCAAAAATAGGAATCTTTATCTAAATCATCATTTTTAATATTTGCTATGATATTTATTTCAAACATTTTTTTCTAGATATTATCTAAAGTAAATTTGGTCAATATAATAACAAATTATATAATGAAAAAAATAATTTATTTATGAGATAAAGCAGAAATATTTTTATCGTCTGCATTTATTCTTTTCTCAAAATATTTATTTTGTTCTACTACAAGATTAATTTTAAACATGAGAACAGCGAAACAAAATAAATAATCAAATCTATGTAGTTCAAGGTTTTTATTTTTGTAAGTAAACTATATGCGATTTATTTATTTTGATTGCAAATTTTTTGTATTAATTAACATAAAGTAAAAACTAATTTCATAATCCTTCAAATTAAAATTGTGTTTCAGCTCATATTTTTTATTTATTTTGTTACTATTATATACTAGAATCTTTTTTTTTTTTTTTCAAACTGCCAAAATTTTAAAAAAAATATATAGTAAAATTATGTCTGATTTCTTTACTTTTTTTTTAATTTATTATTTATCTGATTTAATTATTTTATTCTCTTACTTAACTGATTTAATTATTTTATTTTTTTATTTATTTACTTATTTTATTTATTTATTACTTATTTTTATTTATGAAATCTTAATAAACAAAGTTATTTTTCAAACACTTTCGTAATTGATAATGCTTATCAATTTTTATTTAAATAGTTGTAAAAATAGATGTAGCTATTTATTTTGTGGTAGTTGCACCATGATTTATTGTTAAACTACAACATTTGCAAATATGCAGTTGGCTGATTAATAGTTATTTCTTGAGGTTTGTATAATAAAACAATTTAAAAATGTACATCGAAATGAAAAAAAAAAAAAAAAAAATTTTAATTAAAAATAAATTAATGTAATATTTAATATTAATTGTTGTTAAAAAAAATATTTTCCATTTGAATTTTAAGAAATTAAATTTTACGAATTAATTTTTTAAGAAGTTCTTATGAGAAAATGACTTATTATTCTTAAGACTTTAAGAATAAGAAATCTATTTTAATTTTTAAAAAGTATGAATTTTATCGAATTACTAACGATAAAATCATTAACGAATGTAGTAAAAAGCATATGGAGTAGAAAGTTTTGGTGAAATATTTGAAATGATTGGACTTGACTAAAATCTTCGTTGGACATAATGCAAAAACTGATTGCTCATTAATAAACATTATTCATCCACAAATGAAAAATCAAAATATATCGAATCAAGATTCAAAAATCAAGGTCAAGATCAACTTAATATACATATTTTTAAAATTGATCAGAATTTATAATTTTTTTATAATGTAATACACATTTTTTATTCAAAAACAAAATAAACTGTGTTTTTTTTTTGTAAGAATTAATAAATACTAAAAAAATATTAATTAACCTATAAAGTACCACCTACTGAAAAACATTAAATAAAATAAAAATGGATTTATACATATATGTATGTCTCAGAATAATTTAAAAATATAAAATTTAGAAGTTCATTTTATTCTCTGAATTTATTATTTCATTCCAAGAATTTATAGATAAAAGTTACAAATTTTTTTTTATTAATTATGTTTAAATTAAAATTTTATTAATAAGGAATATTAATTTTTTATTGCCCTCAAATTTTCAACCCGAAAGATGGCATCACTTTTTAAAAGTTGACAGCTGTCGTCAGTTAAATTATTGTGACAGAGATAAGATAAAAAAATTTACAATATTAGTTTTGCATTTATTCTCAAACTAACACTACTAATTTTTACAAATAAAAGAAGGTAGTTTAAAATTGGGGGAAAAAACCACTTTAATTCTGGGATGATTGCTAATATTTATATTATTTAAGGCGAGTTATTTAAAATATTAAACCTTGAATTTTTTTTTTTTCTTAATAAAATATATCAAAGTTTAAAAAGTAACCATTCAACGCCAGGTCATTTGATAGTTTTGAATAAATTTGAAAACTTTTCTAGCACCATATCCATCTTTTGACAAGTGCATAAGTGACATTAAAAATATTGATTTAAGGTAGGTCGACTGCACTTACAGTTCATAAGACTTGTAATGCAATATAATGAAAATGGCATGAGTGAGGTTTTTTTAAACGTTACACCTTTAAATGTTACACTATGGGAAACTGGTTCATATTTGTATTATATGTGAGGAAAACAGATAAAATACCGATGAACCAGCTTAATGACAACAGTACATATTTCTAATTAGCACGTCCATTTTATATTGATATTCTAACCATGCTTCCGTCTATGCATTGGCGAGAGCGCCCCCTGTGGCGTTCAGGAGAAATGCTCAGTTAGCTTACAGACACTTACCTGGAGATGAAGCATATTTCGCGCACCCTGCGCGTATCCGAGTTTCGGATTTTCGGCGTTGAAGTGGAATATTTCCATGAAGCTATAATTATCTGTCTTTAATTGTATGTTTGCGGTGTTTGTGCGGTATAAATAAAACTGGGAGTTCTCAAATCTGTGTCTCAACCCAACCGCACCCAGTTATAATCCAGCTGCACAACGTGCACACTACATTATCTAAAACTTTTTATGCTATTATAATTATAATTATTATTATTTTGTAAAAGGCATTTTTATTTAGCAATATAAATTTATATTCATACATACCTGCAGCCTATTTAATCAACACTTCATGTTTTCATATTGCCGTATATGAATAATAATTTGGTTATGTATAAATTATATACATTTAAGGAAAAGTTTTAATTCAGTATAGTCTACAAAATACCCTTACTAAATTCTAAATCAAATTAAAAAGTTTTATTTCTGAAAATGAATGATTTTTCTTTTAAACAAAATTAATTACTTTAAGTTTTCAACTAGAACAATGAAATATAAAAGAAGGAACTTAATCAAAATATTTCTAAAATTGGAACAATTTTATTCAAATGTAATTTATTATTTTATATAAATAAAATTCTGTCTATTTTATAGCAATATTAAGTTTTAATTCAATAATAAAATTCTTCAAGATTAATCATATACAATAAACTTCTATGCTTTTAGTTAATACGGTTGTTTTAATACTGACGATTCTGTTTCTTAATTTAAATTTTAAATCGAATTTAATAATTTAGAAAAACTGAGTTGACGTTAAATTATCTGGACTCATATAGCTAAACTAATTAATTTATTTTTATATATTTATTTATTTATTTATTGCTTTAAAATTTTAAGACAAATGAGCTTTTAGTGCATTTTTTTAATAAATTTTTAATAATTTTTAATAAATTTTTTAATAAAATTTGTTAATACATTTTTTAATATGTATTTTTTAATAAATAAATAAAGTTTTGAATGCATTATTATTATAGTTTCAAATTCAAGATAAATTATGTCTCTTTTAAAATAAGTAAGGAAATAAAATACAAGAAACATTTTAAATAATGAAAGAATAAATCTTAAAATATAAATTTTACAACTGAAAACTTACCCATAGTTTCTTATATTTTTCACATATGTGTGTGCTTAATTAAGTGTAAGCTTAAAATTAAGAGTAACGTGAATTAAAATTTTTATTATTTCAATTAATATTTCGTAGCCGTGTTGTATTTTTCGATACTTATCAGTTATCGTTGTTGTGAAAATTCAGCCTCTTGTTTCACGTATGTGTGCCACGAACAGCCCACCGATGAGGCCACTGATGGGACAATGTGGCAAGACATTTGCCTTTCATTTTAAAGTTAACTGTTCCACATTTGCATGTCGTATGTAAAAAATACCTGGGAATACTGTTTAACTGTCCCATTTTGTGCATTGAGTAATATTAAATCTGCTGAATTTATCTAACAATAAATAATTAATTGCTGCCAACAATCGAATTGAAAACAACTTCAGGACAAAGTGTCTTTCATTTAAAAAGAATATCACCAATCGATGACAGAAATTGAATTCACAAACTATTTTTAATAACGTGCAAAATAATAGTAAGTATAATTTTTGTTTCAATTTTAAGATATAAAAAACATTCGAAATCCATCAGCCACAAAATTCATAATGCGGACCATTACATGAAAGACCAAATGTCAGACGTCAACATGTGAAAATGTTATCACAAGCGTGAATAACACATTAAACCCAGTCGTGCGTTATTCTTCAATAATTGTGCTACCTTCATTTCAAGGTCACGACGAAGCCTATTCAAAGCGAATGTTCTAAATATAAAAACCTAAGAAAAGAAGTCGAAACTTATGATTCTTTAATGAAAGTTAAGGCTTTCTATAGCCTTTAAATTATCTTTATTGTTCGTAAATTTAGGAAAATGAATTACGAATCCCTTTTTTATGAAGTCGTTTGACGAAACGTTCTAATAAAAGAAGCAATGAAGCAGGAAAAAAAGTAACAACGCTCCTCTCTTACTACATTGTATCTACGTTGCCGATTCTACAGCATTTTCAATATGCTTATACGTTACTCAGATTTTACTTACGTTTTAAGTTAAGAAAACCTTAATCTTTTAAAATTAGTGCTCAATATTTCATTAATAAGATTAATTAATTAATTAATAAGATTATTTATATAATTAATCTTACATTAATAGATAATTAATACTTAAGATTCAACAGCATTTTCAATATGCTTATATGTTACCCGATTTCTTATGTTTTAAATAACGAGTACCAAACTTAATCTTATAAAACTACAGCATAATCTTACATTAATAAGATTAATATAATTAATTTATATAATTAATCATATATTAATAGATTATTAATACTTAAGATTCAACAGCATTTTCAATATGCTTTTAGGTTACTCCGATTTCACTTATGTTTTAAATAACGAGTACCAAACTTAATCTTATAAAACTACAGCATAATCTTACATTAATACGATTAATATAATTAATTTATCTAATTAATCATTTATTAATAGGTAATTAATACTTAAGATTCAGCAGCATTTTCAATATGCTTATATGTTACCCGATTTCACTTACGTTTTAAATAAGGAGTACCAAACTTAATCTTTTAAAATTACTGCTTAATCTTATTTTAATAAGATTAATATAATTAATCTTTTATTAATGGATAATTAATACTTAAGATTCAACAGCATTTTTAATGTTTATATGTAACTCCGATTTCATTTATGTCTTAAATAAGGAATACCAGACTTAATGTTTTAAAATTACTGCTTAGTCTTTCATTAAAAGATTAATATGATTAATTAATTAATTATATAATTATTTTTTTCTTTAATTGATAATTAAAACTTAAGATTCAACAACATTTTCAATATGCTTATATAATATTTCGATTTAACTTATGTTTTAACTAAGGAGTACTAAACATAATCTTTTAAAAATTATTTAATCTCTCATCTATATCAACCGGAAAATATTTTATTAATTTTATATGGAATTTTTTAAATTCAAAATACGTATACATTTGTGAAGGTCGCGAACCGTATGTACTTACTGTAACTTGACAGAGTACAGCATAGACAAAAATACCGTTGAAAATAATTTAACATAGATATATTAAAATAATAATATGATGTACAAATTAAAGAATTTAAAAAAATTTTTCGCTGATTGATGTTACATTAATTAAATAAGTATTTTAGTATACAGGTGGATTTTCAACCATCAAAATATTTTTCTAAAATCGTTCTTTCAGAAACATCTAATCAGATTTCATATATTTTAGAGAGTATTTTTAGTTTTATAGCTGTTTATAAAAGAATGTCTTGTCCTACTAAATAATACTGAAAAAAAGAAAAACAATAATAATATTTTCTGCTTCTGGCAGTTCTTGCTTCAATTCAAATAATTCTTCAAAGCTGATATCAATTTGATATACTTCACCACATATATATAACCACATCTTAAGCTTAGAATTTACCAATTTAAAAATTTATTTGCAATTTTTTAAAAAAATAACAAGTTAAAATTAAAGTAAACGCATGGTAACAGAAACCACCATTTGTGCACTTCAGATTTACATAAATAAAGTAAATAAAAAACACATTTTTTTTTCAGCAGTTTGAGAGTTATCACACCCAAAATTCATGTTATTGTACATCATTGGTAGGACTCATTGTACTATTTTTAAACTGGTAAATCGAGAATTGTTTCCTTGGGGAGAGTCCCAACTTCAACAATCTTGCTGGTCTAGACTGCAAATTAACTCCACGTGTTGTAAACCCAGACGGAAACACATCCATCTCTCTTTTGAAAGTGATATCTTCACCCCCACCCAACAGAAGCTTTTTATTTTCATGTTTTGATCCATTAGGTGTCTAGAAGACAACGCGCAGCCCTCATCCTTCCCTGCAAGCGACTGTCAAACTCTACACCCTGGTAGTTTATCTTTCGAAATACAACCTGTTTCTTCAGAACTACCACCCTCCCTGCTTAATGGAGCCCAAAGAGCATTGCCCTCAGAAGTGAAGCACCCCCTTAGAAGGGTCTTGCAGGCAGTGCTGCCCCTTTTTGGGATAGAGGGAAATTTCCTTCTATACAATTGAGTGGCAGCATATATAGGCCCATAAATATAAAATCTGTAAAAAGTGATGTTTATGTGAAGTTGTTTATCGTCCCAAATACCAAACATGTTCTTTCGAAATTTTATGGATGGTGAAGACATACAGTTTTGAATAGAACAGCAATCACTAAGGTAAGGAACGAAGATAATCAATGGTAATTGTATCAGCATTAATAGTTAGACTGCCTGGTAGGAATCATTTAACATTAAGGATCACAAAGAATTAAGGCTGTCCACAAAGCTTCAAAGATCATTCAAATCTTCTTGCAAAATTAGAAGTGAATTCAGATTCTTTTGAACCAATATTAATTTCAGAACATTCAGCAAATTAAATTAGGGTTATAAATATAGGATAGAATAATAAAGGATATCACAAAGAATTAAAGTTGTCCACAAAGCTTCAAAGATCTTTCAAATCTTGCAAAATTAGAAGTGAATTCAGCTTCTTTCGAAACCAATATTAATTTTAGAATATGCAACAAATTGAATTGGCTATAAACGTATTGCTATATTCAAATTTTAGGACTTTTTACCTGAGGTAATTCGCATTAGACAGTAGAACGGTAAATTTAGTAAAATCTGCTTTGTACCACAAGGATCCCCACTGCACCACTACAAATTTTAGCTTGAGCATCTGGAAGTTAGCACCAACATGCCATAGGTCAATGGAAGTGCTGGAATCTAACTTCCTGCCTGGAGATTTATCATACTTATCACCGGCATGAGCAGGGATGCTTTCGGTTTGATATTGTGGGGGGGGTTTCAGTCGTCTACTTATGCCCCCGTTTTCGCTAAACGACTGACTATTTGTCGTCTTAAATGCAGTCCTTGACAAATGCAATATGAATAGAGGTTTTAATGAGAAATGTGGAATTCCCTATTAAATAAGTCAATAAGAATTCCCAGTTTCTTACCTAGAGCGGTCGGCGTGGCCTGCTTTAGACTTGTTACAGGCCATGACTACTTAGAGAGTCGCCTGTATAAATAGGACTGGCTGCCACAGATATCTGCATCTGCCCACTTTATAATTATGTCATGCCCAGAACTGGAGAGCGCCCCCTCATATGTCCTACTGTTCATAGCTGTATCCTTTTTTGAGTTATTGTCAATGCCTTTAGTGATTGTTTTTGTCGTTCCTTACTGTATTGGGCTGCTCGTCGACTAATGATCGAGAGGTCGGAAATAAGGCATAAGATATAAAAAAAAAAAAAAATAAAAATAGGTTTTGACATTGTTAATTTGGTTTCTCTCTGTCCTAAAGCACAGCATGGTATCTACATAGATTAACTGGATTCTTTTAAATAAAAGACTTTTAACTGCTAGATATAATTTTATATCTTGTTGTTGCAAGTAGACAGAAAAAATTTAAAAAGAATTGTCTTGCATGGAAGAATAAAAATTTTCTATATTACAATAATCCAAATTTTCTATTCTTTGTCTTTCCCCATCAATTGAGTAAATTTCTTTGATATTTCTCACTGGCAACTGCCATACTGATTACGGAATGCCAATGAGGATATACTCCTTAACCTCCTCATCTTAATTCATAGATAAAATTACAATTTTAAATGGCTGCTTAAATGATAGTATAAAAATTACAAGATAAAATTTCTAAATTAAATAAATGGTACTCAAAAAGTTAAAAGTATTAAAAATAAATAAAAGCAAAATACAAAATAAAAGATAAAAAAAAAATAAAAAGAATTTAAGTTAAGTTTAAATTCGGTACAATTAGGGACCAGTCTCACTTGAGTGCTCTTATATTGCCAATATATTATATTGCAATATAAGAGCACTCAATATTATATTGCAAGAGTCAGTGCTCTTATATTGCCAATACTGAGGCAATATAAGAGCATTACAATTATAGCGAGCATTTGTAAGTTACCATCATCGTCGGTGTCAATGAAAGAACTGGAACCTAATTTTGTACCTGGAGATTTATCGTAACCATCCCCAGCTTAAGCATGGATGCCTTCGGTTCGACATTGTTAATTTGGTTGCCCTCAATTGCAAAGCACAATATCTATCTTAATGTGGTATCTACAAAGATTATCTGGATTATTTTAAATAAAAGACTTTTTACTGCTAGATATAATTTTATATTTTGTTTCTGCCAGTATGCAAGTAAATAGTCCAAAAGTTAAAAAAAAAAAAAAAAAAAAAAAAATTGCCTTGCATGTAAGAATAAAAATTTTGCTTATTAAAATAATCGAAATTTTCTACTCTTGTCTATCCCCATCAACTGAATAAATCTCTTTGCAATTTCTCTTCCTTATATTAAAACAAGTAATATAAAAACAAAATTTTTAAGTCAATTCCTACTTAGGTCAACAAAGAAAAATTTTATTTTAGTCAGAGAAATTTTTTTCCCATATAAAACTAAAATTAATTAATTAAATTTATTTAATGAATTAATATTTGAAAAAACTGTATTAACATCAATTGCCATCCATTACAAGTTTAAAAAAATGTATTTGAACTTGAGTGGACGAATAAAGTTGAAATTTTCCTCTTACATCTGGCGCCATCTATTGGTGGATGCATGCAACTTAAATCTAAAAAAAACTAAAATTAATTAATTAACTTTAATTACTGAATTAATATTTGAAAAAACCGTATTAACATCAAGCGTCATCCATTACAAGTTCAAAAAAATGTATTTGAACGTGAGTGGATGAATGAAAAGTATTTTATGAAAGATTGAAAATTTGAACAAGATATATATAGGGAGAGTGTGAGCTAATAGAAGGAATTGAAAAATATAAAAGAATTTAAGTTAAGTTTAAATTCGGTACAATTAGGGACCAGTCTTATTCTTATATTGCCAACACTGAGGGATACAATATTTTCAGCTATTCCTCCCCCTTTAAGTGATCTTGCAGCTCAGGTGGTTTGTGGCTAAAAATATCCCAAAGAACCTTGGGGGCATCGCTCCCTTCCCTCCCACGACCCGTTCTGGATAGGGAGGTTTGTTTGGCTCGTCCTTGACACTTCCCTTCCTCTTCGCTGAGTAAGTATTCCCATATTTCAACCTGAGTCGACATCCAGGTTCTGACCTCTGGGTTGGGGAGTGGATAAATATCGAAAAGGATTTTTTTTTTTTTTTTTCCTTATCTCTCTTTTCGTTTTTTTTTTTTATGTCTGTTTTCAACTTCTTTTCTCTCCCATACAACGCCATTCTTATGGTGGCACTGGTGTCTGATATTTGAGATCTTGGGAATATGGGTTCAAGATGAAAGGACTGGTTCTTTGTACAAGATTTAGATAGGGGTTGAAAAGGTTCAGCCTACAAAGTGAGAAATTATTTAAAATATAATGTCTTGTAATATGAAGATTTATTGAATCATACCAGTGACTATAAGATTTAAGAAAAAAAAAAAAATCGTTCGATTAATTTTTCTTAAATGATAAAAAAGAAAGAAAAAAGAAGTGTCTGTATAGATTTTAAATAATGAAATTTTATGTGAAAATATGTGAAAGTTATGTAAAAAAAAATATAAATGAAATAAGACAAAAAATTATATTATTATATAATTAATATTTATTTTTAATTAATACTACTTTAGTAATAGCATTTATTTTAATAGTATTAATATCTTTAATCAATATCTTTATCTTTAATAAAACAAAAATGAAATGGCACAGAAAATTATATTAATGTATAATTATTATTTTTTATTACTTTTATTAACTAGATGCAACTTAAATCTAAAAAAAAAAATAAAATTAATTAATTAAATTTAATTAATGAATTAATATTTGAAAAAACTGTTTTAACATCAAGTGTCATCCACTACAAGTTCAAAAATGCATTTGAACTTGAGTGAATGAATAAAAAGTATTTTACGAACGGTTGAAAATTTGAACAAGATATACTTAGTGAGAGTGTGAACTAATAGTAGGAATTGAAGGAAATAGCACAAAAAATTTTAGTAATATATAATTAGTATTTATTTTTAATTAATACTATTTTAGTAATAGCGTTTATCTCAATAGTATTAATATCTTTAATCAATATCTTTATCTTTAATAAAACAAAAATGAAATAGCACAGAAAATTTTATTAATATATAATTAGTATTTATTTTTAATTAATACTATTTTAGTAATAGCGTTTATTTGAATGGTATTAATAGTCAATATTATAATGATATCAATTGTCAACTAATTTTACTATATGTATTGCTACTTACACATCACATTTCATGAAACATTATCAAAATAAGGAAAATGACTAAATATGTCTTTCTATGTGAAAAAAAAAAAATATATTAAACTGAAATAGCACATAAAATTATATTATTATATAATTAGTATTTATTTTTAATTAATGCTGTTTTAATAATACCATTTATTTGAAATTGAATTAATATTTTTAAACGGTAATATTATAATGATATCAATTATATTGCTACTTGCACACCACATTTCAAGAAACATTTTCATAATGAGGAAAACGAGTAAATGTGTGCTTCTAATCTACGAATGATTGTTTTCAAAGGCCAAGCCTTTTTACGACTGTCTATCTAATTGCTGTTTATCTTGCTTCCCAAATCTAAAAAATGCGATTTAAAGCTCTTTCATGCAGTTCGTAAAAGAGTTACTTAACTATTCTTAACCGTTCGCCATTCACTAGTGATTCTGAATTATATGCTGAGATTTGCCGATAAGTATATACTAATAAATTGCACTTATTTTTGTCAAATTTACATATAAAATGGCTTTTTATGTAAATTACTTATTTTAGCGTCTTCTAAAAAACAGATTGCAGCTATTTCAATGTAGTTATATTCAGCTATTCAATGATGAAGCTAGATAAATAATTATAAATATAAATTATACATCATATAATAATACAAATTAAACGAACACTAATACAACGATAACAATACAGTTTTTGTAATTAGCAATTATAATTTAAATGAATTGACAATTCGTTGATGTACGTTAAAATTAACATAAGTAGATTTTATCAGAATAAATCGTAACATCATATAGATTTTTGGCATTGCTAAAAATTTTAATGATCAATTGTTTCAATTTTCTAAATTATAATTGTAAACAAACATTTGTTGATAATTTGCTAAATTTCCGTTTAAACATCTTATTTTTTTGTTTATTTCTTTTCCACTCAAAACATTACAATTTTTAACTTCCGTTCCTTTCAACTAATATTGCAGGAATTTTTGTAAAGTGGTTGTGTGCTCACAAACCACTAAAAGGCAATGCCGGTTTTCAAGAATCTTGAGAAGTTTTCTCTAAACACACCGAAACGCTGGCTGTCAGCCTATTACACCCTCCTTATAACATTAACCTATTGTCATTTATTATAAATATCCTTTACATATTAACTAACCTTAGCATCCCTAAGAATAGAACTGCAAAGTCGTCTGTCACGAGCTTTGGTTTTCCGATTTGTGATCTTTAGGATCTTTAGATTCCTTTCCACTTCCTCAATCCATCTCTAGTTTGGCCACCCTTTTTTTCTTTGGTCCTGGTATTTTTCTTTGTTTTTTTTTTTTTTTTTTTTTTGTGCCTCTAACTTACTCTAAACACATCGAAACGTAGGCTGTCCTAGCCATTGGATTTGTTTACCTATTTACATCCTTATTATAATTATTATTTTGTTTTTGGGCTGACTAATTTCTTTCGGGCTTACGAATTTCCTGAACAACTTCTTATTGTATATTAATTTAAATTCTTATGTTATTTTGAGTTTCGGCGGTTCAACAATTTGATTCTTGTGTTTGTTAAATGATTTTCAGTGCCGTCGCTGCAAAATTTATGCGCACTTCGGATTTTGAATAATTTCTCCCTCTTTCCTTGAGGTTTTAATGTGAGGACAACAAGATTTTTGCATTGCTAATATTATGAAGATTTATTTTTACTATTTGCGTGTAGCGAGTAGCTTTTCTGGTTAAAAATGGTCGCTTTTTAATCCTTGTCAGTTCTATTTTGGTTTTTATGTTGATGTTGTGTTTACGTATATTCCTGAATTTCCCAACTTCTATTTTCCAAATCCTATTACTACATCAGTAATTCTCAAAAAATGCGCTCTAGCAGATTTCCAGGCGAGCTCTGTGGTGTCCCAGAGAAATATAGTTCCAAATACTATAAAGTTACTCTTTTTCTTGACAATTTTCCTGTTCAAAAGTTTTATAATAAGCAACTAACCTTTCTGATTGCTTTATTATTTCTTTTCTTTTATCCATATAAAAAGTCGAAAAACTGCTTAATAATGGTTTCCGAGAAAGTAGGAGTGGTAATTTCCATGGTTGGCTGCTAGGAACACTAGCGTCTTTGTGTTTTTTAATGTTAAAAAACAATTTTCATTGCAGCCTAAGAAACACCACCATCTGTAAATAGTACTCTGTGGAGTTGATCATCAAACATTAACTGAAGAAGAAGAATTGTTATATATATATATATATGGATTGTGGATTTAGGATTAAACATAATTGTCGCTTGAAATTTTTGAATTCTTATAAAAGAAGAATACATGTCAAAATTTATAAAAGCCTTGAAAATTTTAATACAATTTTCAACGTCACATTTATGCGAATTAGGATTTTTGCACTCCCCACAATTAAGTGTAAACGGAGAAGAAATATTCCATGTATTTATGAGAAAAAGGAAAATTTGCCTTTCAAATATATGCACCAGCATTGAAGAAATCCCTAGGACACTTCATGCTCATGTTTCTCTTAAACCCACGAATAAATAAACTTGGGCTGCGTTTCATTCTATTTTTTTACCGCATTATTTATTTTTTTTGTGCTACAACTATTACAACATATTTCTCAAAAATTTGTATATAGGGCGCCTATAATTATTTGTAGAATTTTATATGCGCCACGATTCCTATAATTATGCTCCTAGAATTATTTGTTGGATTTAAATGCATCCCGATGCGCCCTCTCTTTCTGTATATATATATATATATATATATATACATATATACAATATCAGTGCAGCGAAAATTATTGTGGCATTTGTGCAAAATGGTTGTGTTTCTTGTTCATTCTCATTTGTTTTTTGTGTGGATGTGTTCTTTATGCCTATCTCATCTTAACTTCCTCTCTCTCTCTATATATATATACATTAGTTTTATTTGAATGAACTTCTCATAATAAAGCAGATTTCCAAGACATAATTTATTAGATTTCAAATGGGACCTAATAAGTTAATATTATCTTCTTAAAACCCACTCTCAGGTCGCGTAATTGTTCACATTATTGCAACATCTAAGAATCTCACTGAATTTATCATTTTTAAATCACTTTGATTCGTATTTATTTTTATCTTATACATTACTAAAATATTTTTTTAATAAAAATAAAAAAAAAACCGCAATTTTTTTTTATTTTGAAGTAGTGTTTCAAGTTTTCTACAAATTCAGATTCATCCAGTTAATAATGTCTAGAAATGCAATCTATACGATAATTGATATTGATCATTTTAAAATTATTTCGTGAACCAGCTTTAAACAATATATTTGGTTCAATTATGAAAGAAATAATAACAAAATGAATTTCTCCACGCTCAGCTTATTACTATACTGCATGATATTGACATCATTTTTTTCTAATGCAGCTGGCAAACACTTAGACAGCTTGGTCTTGGATGCCTTAAGGCAAGCGCTGCGCAGATGTTACTCACTTTGCATTACCCAGGGGCGCGTGTAACTTGAAGACAAGTCACGAACGCGGAGTAACAGTGCCCCCGCAACCTCTACGATCCTATTAGGACCGGGACCTATGGTTTAAAGTGGATTCCGAATCACTACAAACATCCATGGTACCGCCGGGACTCGAACCCGAAACCTGTGGTACCGAGCGCCAGAGCGCTAGCCACTCGGCTATTCCCTGTATTGACATCATTCTTTTATCAAAATTATTTATTTTGAACCTACAATATGCAGTAGCTAAATTGCCATACTACGGCACTTTTTCCCCCATATTTCCACATACACTTAGTTTAAAACCGATTGCGCAACTTAAGGCATTGGCTGTTGGCGCATAACGCAAACCCATAAGCATCGCTATGAGTTTGCGTTCTCTGAA
Organism: Caerostris extrusa; assembly: GCA_021605095.1. Classification (NCBI taxonomy): domain Eukaryota; kingdom Metazoa; phylum Arthropoda; class Arachnida; order Araneae; family Araneidae; genus Caerostris; species Caerostris extrusa. Next base: position 99,179 of record BPLR01006866.1, read on the forward strand.
AGGGCTTTTGCAAAAGGCCACGTATTTGGATCTCTTCAACCTTATGATAGCAGAACCCCTCCCAAGATTAGAACTATAGATTAGAGGAGACAGGAAACAATAGTCACGTGACTGTGTTCACTCTTACAGCCACTTTGGAAGACCCGGTCCTCTCTGCCTAATTCTTTATTTATTCGCTGGAGCACGTTTCGCCCCACCCCCACCCCCATCCCTGCCTTGCCAATCCTTTATGCATGATGTCCCTTCCCTCCCACAGTTAGAGGTAGGCTTTGGACCCTTCGAGTCATAAATACTAAATTTACGATTCTACTTTGCTCAATGCAGCTTATATAGTTTCGCATTTTTTGAGGCAGAAAAATATCGCCACGCTTTTTTTTTTTTTTGGCGAGAAATGAAAGAATGGTTTTGGAAAATAAAGTAGCTTTGCATAGCGAAGGAGGATGTGTCATTATGAGGTTGCATCCACGGAAGCGTGGAGCGGAAGATGCGCGTAGGAGGTATATTTAGTCATCTTCCGTTTTCCTTTTTGTACATTTTTTTCCTTTTTTACCAATCAGATTCTAGAGTTTTTTTTTTTTTTTAAAGAAGATGAATAACTTTTTTGTGGCGCAAGACTATGCACAAATGAAAAAGAAATATGCAATAATAATAATTAATTTGCGTTTTGGAGTTGGGATATTTAACGAGACGTTCTACTGCTCAAGCCTTTACAAGGTTGTAATGCCAGTAAAGAAGATTGTAATGAGATACGGAGGTATATGTGGTAGGAATAATGAACAAAAACAAATTTTCTTCATTAAAAATGGTTTCTTTGCTTCTCAAAACATTATCCATGATGATCAATAAACTTTTGCATACGACTAAACTAACTTTCACTGCACTTTTTCCATTTTAATTGGGGTATCTCCAAAACATACATTTTGAAGGCACCACTTCTTGTAACGTTGACAATCTTTGACTACATAGCTTATTTTTCATGTACGGGAATAAAAAGAAGTCATTAGGTGCCAGATCAGAGCTGCACAGTGAATGACCCATCCATTCGATGTTTTAGCAGGTTAAATATTGAGTTGTTTGGGTCGATGTGTGAGAGCTGAAATTGTCATGATGAAGAATAATCCGGCTTTGCCGGTTGTTTTAGTCACATGTCCATTTTAACCGAAAACATGTCTATTTTACCTTTCTTTCACCAGAGCGCTAGTATATACCTTTCATGTGCGTTATAAGAGTAACATATGAAAATCAGTGCGGGTGAGTGATATTTTTCTATTTAACAAAGGTGTTTGGCAGGGTGATGGCCTATGGCCATGTTATTAAGTTTGGCTTTAAATGCAACCGATTATGCAGAGATATACAATCTTCAAAAGATCCAGCAAATCTGTGCATATGCTGACAATCTTGTGATCATTTCAAGTAACGAACAAATTTTGTAGGAAAGGGTAAAATTGGATTAGAGATCAATGAAAGTAACACAGAATATATGATAATGTCACCCAATAAATCCAAAAGAAGACCAAGAAATGTTGACATCGGAGGGAAGACTTTTGAAGGGGTATCACGTTTCAAATATCTGAGAACTATCTTAAGTAACGACAATAGTATTCATAGAGAAGTATGTGAAAGAGTACAAGCTGGTAATTGAGCATTTTACGCAAATAAAAAGTTGCATAACAACAGATTTATTTCATGAATAACAAAATTTTAGATTTATAAGACTCTAATAAAGCCGATCGTCACGTATGCTGGAGAAACATGGACATTAAACGCTACGAACTTGGATTACATCAGGGCCTTTGAGAAGAAAAGTTTGAGAAATTTTTTGGATAAGAGTTGACAATAAGATATCGATTTGAAAACCAAACAAAGAAATTGAACACCTAATTAAAAATTGAGACATTGTGAAATGCATCAAATCACAAAGAATCCGTTGGTTCGGACATGTACATAGCAAGTATGGTTTGGTTTGTCGTTCTACGGTCATTTTGTACACACATTAGGTTAATTAGACCGGGACCTACAGTTTAAAGTGGATTCCGAACCATTCATAAATATCCATGCCCCTGCCAGGATTCGAACCTGAAGCCTGTGGTACCCAAGGCCAGAGCGCAGCATCAGGCGGCTTGTACATTTCAGAGATGAGTGAAACATCATTAAAAGGATTATGCTATGTAAATTGTTCCACAATAGGAAGAGGGGAAGAACAAGGGAAAGATGGAGGGATAGTGTCGAAGAGGATCTTAGAAAACTGAAAATTATTAACTGGAAGAATGAGACAGATGAAGAGCTGTTGTGTTGGAGGCTCAAGCCTGTACAAGACCGTAATGCCAGTAAAGAAGAAGATATCTAATTGAAATTTAATAATTATAATAATTAAATTACATTTATAATAATTAATTGAAGATACGAATTAATAAGTATCTTCAATTAATTATTTATAATAATTAATTGAAGATACGAAGGTTGAAATTTATGTGTGAGATAATGAACAAAAACTAATTTTTTTTTTTTTTTTTTATTAAAATGGGTTTCATTGATTCGCAATAGCTAATAAACATCCATGCCACAGCCAGGATTCGAACCTGAAGCCTGTGGTACCGATTTCTTGAACCAGAGCGCCAGCATATACTTTTCATGTGCGATTACAAAAGTAACACATGAAAATCAGTAATCAAATATGTTCCGGATATTTAGTTTTCCATGTTTTTCTGTTTTGTGTTAATTAATAACGCAAGATAGAATTACTAATTAATTATGATAATTATTTAATAATAAATTCATCAAATAAATATGTATCTATATATATATTATATATTATTATATATATATTTATACATTATTTATTGTATCATATATATCGTATTTGTTTATAATAGCAAAAACACAAAAACTGGTGATGAGAACAGCACAAATATTTTATTTATCATATTTTGTCAAAATAAATAAATGAAATTTGGATAATTCCGGATATTTTGTATTCCATGTAAACTACTTTGTATTAATCAGTAATACAATAAAATGATAATTATACATTATATTATTTTATACATTAATATACAATTATACTTGAAATGATAATTATTATTATTAATTATTATAATTATTAAATTATAATTATCTTTTAAGTGTTATAGTACTAAAGTTATAATAAATGCAGACATACACACATTCATTTTATTTTATTTATTATTATTATTATAATTATTGTATTTCGATTTTATATATTGATTTATTTATTGTTTGTCATTTTTTATCGTATTTATATTTTCTATCTTATGTTTTGTTTGTTATAATTTATTATAATTTAAAAGTTAAATTAGAATAATTAATTTAGTAATTCTTAATAAATTATTATTATTAATTATTGATTTTTAATAATTTTTGTATGGTAAAATTTTATATGGATTTTGGATTCATTATTTTTTTCTCACATACTGTTCATCTGACTGTATAGAAATGCGATAAAACAGGTGTCAAAGAAATTATATGTTAGAAATTATATATTAGAAATTATATATTCATGTTATCTACGAAATCTAGACAACCACGGGTCATTTCTGTTAATAAAATATAATCTATTATCCATACAAATTGTTGGACAGACATTTCAACATTAATTGCAGATACAGCTAGACTGAAATCAAACAAAAAAAGAAAATTTAATATAGGAAGCATGTATAATCTCCGATAGTGTATCTACAGACTATTTGGCACCTATACAATAACAAGAGTTGTAAAAATTAACCTCAGTATCAATTTCAAGGGACAGTAGCCAATGTATTTTTTTTTTATCATCAGCTATCAGGAGCTGTTCTCAGATCTTTTATGAATAGAATTCAACAAGGAAAAAGGAAGTATTTGTTTATTAAGATGATAAGAAAAAATAATAGCCTAATAGCATATTTTGAGACAGGAGATGCTTCTTTTTTTTTTTGAAGTAGGGTTGTCAGCTCTATACCCAACGCTCTACAGTCATATTAGACCACTACTACTACTACACCACACCACATCACTGTGCCTAGAGCTGAGTTGCCCCTTTACAATTTGGGAATGATGAGGGTGAGAAGTCTGATTGGGATCTTTGACGCTCTACGGTCATATGAGACAGGGACCTACAGCTTAAAGTGGATTCCGAACCATTACAAACATCCATGGCACCGCCTGGATTCTAACCCGTTACTTGTGGCACTCGGCCATGAAGCCCTTATAAAATGATAATTATACAAAATTTATAAGAATGGAATTAGTGATAAAAAAAATGGTTGTTTTTATTATAACTTTAGTACTATATAAATTTAGACACACACGCTTTTATTTTATTTATTTATTTATTATTATTGTTATTATTTGTATCTTGGTTTTATATATTGATTTATTTATTATTTGTCATTTTTTTTATCGGATTTATAATTTATATTTTAAATTTTAAAATAATTACAAACTAAACGAATAAATAAATTAATTTAGTAATTCTTAATGAATTATTATTAATTACTAACTTTAATTTACTAGTTTTTTGTAAAATTTTACATGGATATTGGATTCATTTTTTTTTTTTTTCCTCACATATTGTTGATCTGACTGTATAGAGTTGTGGTATAACAAATGTCAAAAGAAATTATACAATTTGTAGATTTTTTTTTCGCCACAAAACTTACGGAAATAATATATGCTCGTGTTATCTACGAAATCTAGGCAAACACCGGTCATTTCTGTTAATAAAATAAAATCTATTATCTATACAAATTGTTGTACAGACCTTTCTGCATTAATTGCACATACAGCTAGACTGAAATTAAACAAAAAGAAAATTTAATATAGGATGCATGTATAATCTCCGATAGTGTATCTACAGACTATTTGGCACCTATACAATAACAAGAGTTGTAAAATTTAACCTCGCGTATCAATTTCAAGGGACAGTAGCCAATGTGTTTTTTATCATCAGCTATCAGGAGCTTTTCTCAGATCTTTTATGAATAGAATTCAACAAGGAAAAAGGAAGTATTTGTTCATTAGGATGATAAGAAAAAGTAATAGCAGGGTTAAGATAAAAGTTGTCGATGGACTTGTTTTACATCCACTCTCTCATCAACAATTAACAGCGGTAAGTCTTTTAAAACGATGAGTGGAAAGTATATAAATTAGTCCAGATAAAAAAGAAACTGTTGAAAAAAAATTAAGAGATAACTTGAAGTTAATTAATCATTAACATCATCGGAGATTTGAATTTCATTTGGCATGTAATTTAACGTGATGACGCCAAATCGTCTGTGACAATAATGCTTAATCGTCTGTCTTAATTTTAATCGTCTGTCTCGTTTGTTTATGTAAAACAGTGTAAACATCAATCTGAAATTTATTAAAAAGTAGCGTTAAACATTATTAAAGTAGGTTTTAAACTTTTGCCTATTTTGCAAACTTGAAAAGGAAAATTCATAAAAGAAGCGGAAGATTGAAATCCATCTATCTATCTATATCTCTTTATATATATATATATATATATATATATATAAACAATATATATGCAGAACAAATCCAAGAACCGTGTGAAGAACCAAATGAAGAGTCTCACGGTAGGAGGGAAAATGACAGCTTTTGTTGTGAGGGGAACACCCGTAGGTAGAAGTCTGACTTGGCTCCGCGACGCTGAAGAAGGAAGAAAATGCCTGTCGGAGGGACTTTTAGAAGGGGACTACCCTGCATTTGCGTATCTTATGGGAGAAAACTCAGATAGCTCCCATCAGGATGTCCGACTTAAGAGAGCCTGAAGAGTCAAGTGTCTAGCGTTCAGGCGTTTGGTGCCACAGATTTCGGGTTCAAGTCCCGGTGGTGCTATGGTTGTTTGTAGTGGTTCGGAATCCACTTTAAATCATAGGTTCCTGTCTCATATGACTGTAAAGCATCACAGAGCCCACTCAGACTTCTCACCGACATCATTCCCAAACTGTAGAGGAGCAACTGAGCTCTAGGCACAGTGATGTGGTGTGGTGTGGCGTAGCAGCAGTAATAGTCCGACTAATGAAGCAAGATACTATACATATAGTTGGTATGTGTAATCTTCAGTATCCTACAGCGCGGGACAGATATCTCATGAGTAGTCTACTGATAGATGGTGAAAAAGGGCAGCTTCTTTTGCGATAGAGCACCCATAGGTTTGACTTGGCTCCGTGATGCTGAAGAAGGAGGGCAATGTCTGCCGGAAGGATTTTTAGGGGAAACTACCCCGCATTTGCTTAACGTATGGGAGAAAAACTCCCACGAAGTAGTCCGACTAACGAGGCGCAAGATACTGAACATCACAAACACCATTTGTGAATGGCCGAGTGGACCAGTGCCCTGGCACTCGTTGTTTCGGGTTCGAATCCCAGCGGTGCCATGGATGTTTGCAGTGTTCGGAATCCAACTTAAGCTGTAGATCCCGGTCTCATATGACCGTAGAACGTCATAGAGCCCAATCAGACTTCTCACCCACATCATTCCCAAACTGTAAAGCGGCAACTCAGCTCTAGGCACAATGGTGTGGTGTAGTAGTAGTCGTGGTATTTCACTTGTAGATTGATCTATCGAAACATCACACTTGTCTTTAGATTTACTGGGTCAATAATTTTCAAAAAATATGTATAAAGTTTTTAATTCTTTATATGAGACCCAATTAGGAGGATATCAAGATATCTTCTTGTTCATTGGCGTACCAGCTCCATGGTGGGCTGGGCTTACTGGCAGATTTCGAGTCAGGATATGTTTTTCTTTTTACAGAATAGGGTTGTCAGTCCTGACTCACCGAGCGCCAGAGCGCTAATATTAAGATATAGTTTTTTTAAATACAAAATGAATTGTTTTTTTTTTTATGTGAGTTAATTTATTCAGTTTAAAATGCTGTTGATATTTCTACTAAAAATAACTTGAATTGTCAGTATCAAACTCCTCAATTAAAAAGGTAAAACAAAATTAGCGATGATAAATAACAACTTATTGGAATTTTTTCATAATTTGTAAATAATTTTTATCATAAAAATAATTCAGAGGATATTCACTTGACATTGAGGGAGACATATACCAAACAATTATTCTAAGAAGCCGATAGTTCTTTATAAATAGAAGAATGGAAGTGAAATTTACGATTGCCCAATGGTGAGAAATCGATCGAAATAATGGCTTGTTACAAATTTTGAGGAAATACCTCGAAAGAAAAAGTGAAATATCATGATTATAGACCACAAGCGATTTCAAATACGATGAGAAAATATAACCAGTTTCTTCAAACATGACTGAATGCACGACTGGATCTCTAAATGTTATTTTAAATTTTTAGCAAAGAATTGGAAATGCTATATTCTCTGAATTTATTATTTTCTAATGATCCTTGAAGAACGCAATATTATGGATCTCAAATGGATTCACTTAATTGGTTTCAGCGAAAAGATGTTTATGCTGATACTGAAAAATAGGACACCGAAAACAAAAATCGATTAGAAAAGGCAAACACCTTAAATATAAAAGTAATGATAAAAATGAGAATTTTTGTTTTATATTCATTTGAAAAATTTCAGCTAAATCTTTACAGGTGAATCTGACTGATTCATCATGGTAGAAGTTCGCCGTGAATCGGCAGGCTTTGAAGGCCATCCCTTGCTATGACTTTTTAGCATGCATTGAGGATTCGAAAAATTTGGTAGAAGTGCATCGTGTCCGGTTTGGATGACTTTGAAGGCGATGAAATAAATTTGGAAGAATAAATAAAGAGTTTTTGAAAAAAAAATTTAAATTGGTCTTACTTTTTGGACACAGTAGTATGTAGTTTAGAGGCGCCTGATAGAAGAGTGACTACTGCTGTGACACTTGATATCAAAGGTTTCATGTTTGTCCCAGTGGTTCCATGGAAGTTTGAAATGGTTCAGAATCCACTCTAAACCTTAGGTCATAGTCTGTTGTAATATGACTGTTGGGTGTAGGACTGATAGCCCTACCCTATAAAATGAAAAACAGCATCTCATGTTTGGCCCATGATGGAACTATCGCGCCATTGAAGAAGGATATATCTAGCTTAGACGCAATAACTTACATTTCAGAACTTTCAGTATTATTTACAGGTTTAGATCGTTGTCCATTAAGTTGCAAAACCTAACATGTTATCTTCAGATCTGAAATTTTCCGTTAGTATTAAAAAGGAATAGTGACTTCAGCTATTAGCAAAGAATAGAACTTGGAAATTTATCAATGATGCAAACATTTAAATGTCGTTTACTTTCAATTAATAATCATAATAAATAATTAAAAAATTTTTTTTTTTTTAATTAAAAAAAAAACAGAATCCTACACAAATCAATGTTTTAAACACTTTTTTAATTAAAAAAAAAAATAACATTACGGCTGCTCTCTTTCTAATAGCCGATTCCATTTCACGCATTGAGAAACCTTTCAACAAGAGTTTTTAGAATGTACTAGTCCAAAAGTAAGACCAGTCCTTGACATATGTGTGAAAATTTACGTCAAAATATTCACTAGTGCTTGAGTTACATTTAGTTTTGTGAGAAGCTAAAACTGATTCCGTCGAATTTTTAAAATGTCTCTTCCATCGACTCAAAACGGTGTCCCCGGAGTGGTCTTTTGAGTTTAGGGAATAGCCAGAAGTAGAACGATGCTAAATTAGGTGAATACGGTGGTTGTGGAACGATATAGGATTCATTTTTGGCGAAAAGTCACGAAGAATCAATGCAATGTGAGCTGGAGCATTCCGTATTTTCAGTTTCAGTGTTTTCAGAGCTGACGCGTTAGAGGCCCAAAACATCTTTTAAAATGGAATTTTGAGGTTCCAACATCCTCGGCAAGGTCTCCAATTGTAAATCGACGGTTTTAAGCACGAAATCATTAATTTTTGGACGTGAGCTGCGTCGGTTGAGGTTGGTGGTCGACCAAATGGCTCTTCGTCTTCAACGCGTTCTCTGCCTTCTTTGAACTGTTTATACCATTTGTAAACATTTCTTTCTGATATAGGAATGCTCACCGAAGGCCTCCTGCAACATTCTATACGTTTCCGCAAACAAAATTGAGTACAACTTCCTTGCTCAACTAATTCAGACATTTCAAATATCGCCGGAATCAGTTTTAGCATCTCACAAAGCCAAGCCTAACTCAAACACTAATGAATATTTTGACGTAAAATTTCACACATTTGTCAAGGACAGGGCCAACAACCTAAAAATATTGCCAACAACCTAAAATTGAAATACCATATGCCCGGGAAATTTAAATTGAAAACTGGTCTTACTTTTTGGACACAGTAGTAGGGCTACTTTGCAGGTTTTAAAGAAAAAGTCTTGATTATTAGCATGTCATAACACAATTAAAGATCAAAGTAACAGAATTAGAAAGAAATATTTCTTCGCAAATGCATAATGACTTAAAATATGCACATATATATCTAGTTTCTTAATAATAATAATAATAAGAGAATAATTTTGCAGACTGTTATGCACAACTGGTAGTGTTTTTGCTCTATATAAATTAGGCAATATGACAAAAAAAAAGAGTTAATGAAATTAATAATGCTAAAAGAAAAAAAAAGAAGGACATTAATGTTTAAAAAAATTAATATTGCATTTAAAGAAATGAATTTTGAAATACAGAAAATAATTTATGTACCAATAGACGCTGCATGCAATATAGTGGACAGAAACTTTGGTCTTACTCAGCAGTTTAAGCAACATATTAGACTGATTGAATTTGATTATAAAATGAACCATCAAATTCTATGTGTGAGGCAAGGTTTAAAGATATTTTCCAACATAATAAAAATTGTAATAAAAGCCAACTTTATAGCATTGGATGTCTCAATAAACGAGAATTTGCACAATTATAAAGAAATCGTGTGCTCAATATTCTCGAAATTTGGCATAAATATAACCGTGTTCGATTTCTCAGCTGTGGTCAAACGGTTTGTCAATTTATTCGAAGAAATAAAACTTTTTGAATGAAAATGTAGTAATCATAGCGAATTTTCAAATATAGATTGGTTAAATAATTTAATGTTCTTATGTGACATCACTCAGCATTTTGCATAAGTATGACGAAATACAGTGCCAAATATTCTGGGAATTTGGGCATACAACAATGTTCGATGACTCCGCTATATAAAAACGGTTTGTCAATTTATTCGAAGTAATAAAACTTTTAATGAAAATCCTGGCAAATTTTCAAATATAGATTGGTTAAATGATTTCGTGTTCTTATGTGATATCACTCAGCATTTTTGCACAATTATGAGAAAATCGAATGACAAATATTCTTGGAATATTTGTACACCGAGAATATTTGTACACCGAGGATTAGATTCGGTTTGGTTTGTCGCTCTATTGTCATCTTGTGTATATAAGATTGGTTAAATAATTTAATGCACTTATGTGATATCACTCAGCCTTTTGCACAATTATGAGAAAATTGAATGGAATATTCTGGGAATTTTGGTACATAGCAATGTTAGATGGATCACCGGTTTGTCAATTTATTCGTAGAAGTAAAACTTTTTGTGATGAAGATCCTGACGAATTTTAAAATATAGATTAGTTTAATGATTTAATGTACTTTTGTGACGTCACTTAGCATGTCAATGAACTGAATAATAAGCTTCAATGAATTATATTGATGAGCTTGAAAAGACTTAAAATATTTATGATGAAACTTGGCATTTTACTTCACTTTCCTTGATTACAAAAATTTTTTCAAACTCAGTAATATTTAGAAAATGCAATTAAAAAAAATTTAATCATTATTTAGGAAATAAAACGATCTTTCCAGGAGTGATTTAATCAATTCAAAAGTTTGGAGAATACATTGGACTTCATTTTATATCCATACAATGAGTTAATCGAATTTTTGTGGTCAGGTATCCACGATTTAGTAATAGAAGTAAGATTAATTTCACAGCAGAATAAATGTATAACAAATGACAAATAAATTATCTATGAGTAATTATTCTATGAGTATGAGTATCGACTCAGGGTATGTCCGTCCCGCACTGCTGGACAACGAGGATTAGATTCGGTTTGGTTTGGTTTGTCGCTCTACGGTCATCTTGTCCACACTTTACGCTAAACAGACCGGGACCTACAGTTTAACGTGCGAGAATTAGACACAACAAAAGCATTTTCAAAACACAGTAATTTTTTATAAATGCCTGTCATTCAAGAAAATGCAATTAAAAATGTTTAATCATTATACAGGAAATAAAATAATCTTTCTGGGAGTGATTTAATCAGTTTAAAAGTTTGCAAAATACATTTAACTTTGTTTATATCCATGCAATGAGTTAATCGAATTTGTATGGTTAGGTATCCATGATTGCTTATGCTGTGGCTGCTGTGAAATTAGTTTAAGTTCACTGCAGGTCCCCGTATAATATGATCGTAGAGCGTTGTGGGGGTAGTGTTCCTCCGCATCCGTAGCTGATCTTCAAGCTGCTACTACTACACCACACCACACCACATCACTGTGTTGTCCCTTTACAGTTTGGAAAGGATGTGAGTGAGAAGAAGTCTAATTGGGCCCTGTGATGCTCTACAGTCATAGGAGACCGGGACCTACTGCTTAAAGGGGATTCCGAACAACTACAAACATTCATGGCACCGCCGGGATTCGAACCCGATACCTGTGGTACCGAGCGTCAGAGCGCTAGCCACTCGGCCATTCAGACCCACTAATCACACATAACATGCAACATTTACAAAGAAACACAATTCAAATAATAAAAATCTTTGCCCACGAAAATAAAATGTGCAATAAAATTATCATATTTTCTATCAAATTAAATTAAATATATTCAATACATTGAAGATTAAAGCAAATTCAATTCAGATAAATTTTTTCATAATAATTCGCATTTAAAGTTTAAGTATGAATTATTTTGAATTTTAAATTTTAAACCAAACTAAAAATAGAACTTTATTCAAACAAAATCCAGATAACAAAAAAAAGAAAATATCAAATTGTATATCTTTGTTCATAATTGTTGTTCGATAATAGTATATCGTATATTCAAGTATCGTTTGTCTGTTCCAGTCTACACCAATCTCCACTTTATTTATGCAAGAACAAACCAGAGCTCAGTAGTATAAGGCACGTCAATATTTGTCATAGCAAACAGTGAACGTATGAACTATACTTTGGTGCAATCTAGTATATACAAACGAACAGACCCAATGAGCCGAACGCGTTGATCTTAACCAATACATTTTTATGTTTGTTTATTAGTCATATGTGTAGAATTTCTAATTATTTTCGTTGCAGTGTTTAGTGTTTACTGTTTTTAGAATAGTGTAATTCTAATTTTGCTAACAATTTGAATGTAGGCCCCTCTCGATCTTGAGGCCCTAGGCTGAAGCCTAGTTAGCCTGTAGGAAAATCCGGCCCTGGTTACAGTGAGGCTATTCTACCACCAGACCCACAAGGAAGAAGCCATACCGGACCTACGCTTTAAGCAGTAGGTATCGGTATAATATGACTGTATAGCGTTGGGCTGAAAACCCTACCCAGTAAAAAAGTCAGCGTCACGAAGCCAAGTCAGACTTCCGTTTATGGGCGCTTCATCACAACAGAGGGGGCACTCAATGGATGAGTTTGTGTACCCCACCCGACTATACTCCTGGCATTAGTTGCCCATTTTAGAGGTCTGTTACGACAAGCATGGGATAAAGTGGGGCTATTCAACCCGGACCCTCACGGATATGAAAAAATCGTTATTGTTAACAGCAATCACTTATTTTAATTAAAACCAAAATTTGGAAATTCAAATCTTGTTAATAGTAAAATTAAAAAGAAATTTAAAATACTATCTGAAAATAAAATACAGAATCGATTCTTCTGAATTCAGTTCCTAAAAGATTCTATGGGTATTAATTAAGGGTATTCCCAAACTTGTTTTGGGATCAAATGAAATTACTTTGGGGAAATTGTCTCAGGATTATTATAAATGTATCAAAAGATATCAACAGAGTGTGATAACATTCTACGAAAATGTTCATGATATATTTAAAAAAATCCTTAAACATTCCCTCTTAAATCTCCTCAGATATTTTGTCCTGTGGTAAACTATCCAGATTAAAATATTTTATCTTCAATTCCGCTATTGACAATTTGTGCACTATACTACTGTGCCCAAAAAGTAAGACCAATGATTTTTTTTCAAAAACTCTTTATTTATTCTTCCAAATTTATTTCATCGCCTTCAAAGTAATCCCTCCGACACAATGCACTTATGCCAACTTTTTTCCAATCCTCAATGCATGCTAAAAAAAGCCATCGGCAGGGATGGCCTTCAAAGCGTGCGGAGATTCACGTTGAATCTCTTCAATCGATTCAAAACGGTGTCCCCGGAATGGTCTTTTGAATAGTTTGAAAGTAGTTTTAATGTAGTTTGAACTGGCGCATTCGGTGTTTCCGGTACCAATCGAGATTTGACGCGTTTGGGGCCCAAAATGGAATTGACCGATCCTTTTGAAATTCCAACATCAGCAGCAAGGTCTCTAATTGTAAATCGACGGTTTGCAAGCACCAAATCCAAATTTTTAGGACGTGAGCTTCGTCGGTTGAGGTTGGTGGCCGACCAGAGGGCTCTTCGTCTTCAACGCGTTCTCTGCCTTCTGCAACAATCTATACGTTTCCGCAAACAAAATTGGATGCAAGTCCTTTACTGAATGAGTTCAGACATTTCAAAAACGCCGGAATCAGTTTCAGCGTCTCACAGAGACAAGCGTAACTCAAGCACCAATGAATATTTTGACGTCAAATTTCACACAGAGGTCAAGGACAGTGCCATCAATCTAAAAAAAGAAATAAAAAATTGAAATTCCATAAGACCTCGGGAATTTTAAATTGAAAATTGTTCTTACATTTTGTACACAGTAGTAAGAGGAGTAGTACAAAATACATAATTTTTAATCATTTATTTGGCAGTAGTGAACAGTTTTTGAATATAACAATGCAAATGTCAGAAGCCCCTTGTTATAAAAGAATGGTACGATTCATTTAATAGGTTCTTCAGAAACTCTTAAACTCAATGGTCTTGCATAAAAAAGCCCAAAAATTGGTAACTTTGTTTGAAATCATTGTTTTAAACTATTTGGTATGATCATAACTATCTTCAAAGAAGGTCCTAGGACGATCTTTCACAACAGAGAAAGCTCGTTTGTAACAAGTAAATCAAATAGTTTCATTTAACAAATTAGTATTTTCAGGTTATTTTATTTTAGGCTATTATTATTCTTATATAGCAGAAACAAACAATATAATAAAAAATTTAAAAAGTCAATTCCCACTTTTTATTATATTGCAGAAAAGCCCTTTACAAATAAAGTTGAAAATTCCCTCTTACATTTGGCGCCATCTATTATTAGATACATCCAACTTAAATCTAAAAAAAACTAAAATTAATTAATTTAATTTAATTAATTAATGAATATTTGAAAAGCTGTATTAACATCCAGTGCCATCCACTACAAGATAAAAAAATGTATTTGAACTTGAGTGGATAAATAAAAAGCATTTTATTAACGATTTGTAGTGGTTCGGAATCCACTTTAAACCGTAGGTCACGGTCTAATAGGATCGTAGAGTTTGCGGGGGTAGGGTTACTCCGCGTCCGTAGCTATCTTCAAGCTACTGCTGCAACACCACACCACATCACTGTGCTTAGAGCTTAGTTGCCCTTACAGTTTGGGAATGATGTGGGTGAGAAGAAGTTTGATTGGGCTCTATGACGCTCTACGGTCATAGGAGACCGGGACCTACGACTTAAAGGGAATTCCGAACCCCTACAAACATCCATGGCACCGCCGGGATTCGAACCCGAAACCTGTGGTACGAGAGCCAGAGCGCTATTCAAGCCATTCAGGTCCCATACTTTATCTTCAAGCTGCACGCACCCCCTGGGTAGTGCTAAGTGAGTAACGTCGGTGCGGCGCTTGCCTTAAGGCATAAAAGACAACTGCCTAAGTGTTTGCCAGCTGCATTGAAAAAAAAAAAAAGTGCTATACAATTTATTAAAACAAAATATTTTTTTCTGAAACAAAATTGTTCATTAAATATCTTTTATTAGATAATAATGTTTGGAACCTTGCGATCTCTTCAACTTTTTATGTATTATTTAGCATTACAAGTTTATAACTTCACGATGATAAGGTTATCGTTTTTTTTTTTTCCGTGTTGTATTCAAGCTCACGAAAAGTTTTTTTTTTTTTTAATTGTGTTTCGTCCTTGACCTAAATAATTTACCGCCTAAAACTTCGCTGTCATTCAAGAAGTTAATTTGAATACGATTTGCCAAAGTAAGAGTAGCAACAACAGCCCATAAAAAGATTAACTTGGCCTCTTTTAGATAAAATGTAAGTAATCTAATAAAAATAATTAAAAAAATAAAAATGAAATTACGTAACTTGTTATTTGTTCCTTTGCATTCAAGTTTATCACTCTATGCTAATCAAGACATACGTTTTTGATATTTTTACAGGCAATTATTATTTTACAATTTATCTTTTATTGTTATATCCTTTATTTTTTTAATCTTCACTAAAAAAATCCATGAAATTATTTTATTATTAAATAAATATGGTTTATCTATAACATTAGAAACTTGTTGGAAAAAAGAACATTCAAGTATTCTAACCATATTAGAAACAACAATAGTATTTAAATAAAACAAATTGATTATACGCTCTGTTGGAAAGCTACCTTGAAATAATCCTGATGATAAGTTCGTCAAATGAAAACAAATGTAACGGCTAATGAATTTCCAGCATTGGGCATTCATTACCACTTATGGAGTAAAAAGCACACATAAAAAAATTACCAATAACAATCCATGAATGCAGTAATAATAGTAAGAAGACCCTCATCTATTCTCTATTTCTGTGTATTTTTCACATAACATATTTATAAATTTATACTTCTTCTTTATTGAAGGAAAACAGCAGCTCCATGGTGGGCCAAGGCCGTCTGCGGAAACATGAGATATTTTCTTTTTTTTACGGAATAGGGTTGTCAGCTACACCCAATGCTCTACAGTCACATTAGACCAGGAGCTACAGTTTACATTGGATTCGAACCACTACAAATATCCATGGCACCGCTGGGACTCGAACCTTGGGCACCAAAGAGAAGGTCGCTAGTCACTCACCAATTTTCAAACTACACTTCAGCTTTTCAAGTTCATAAATTCATGCCAATAAGAACACTTGTTTCAACTAAATTTTTGAAGGCTCCATGAAAAATAAATTATTTCTCCACTGTCAATTAACCTACTTAGAATTTCCATAATTTTTTTTTGTTACTATTCAACGTACAAACTTAAATTTAGCCTATCTAGTACGTAAACAACCTGTAGGAAAACACTCTTCTGCAATGTATTCAAACCAACAGCATAATTTTTTTTTAAAAAAATGACAACATATTGAGAAAGTAACCATAAACTAATAATAACAAAGTTACCGAATGAAAACAAAAGACATGTCTATATTTTTGCATTTCAAAATCATTAACTTTATGGTAATTTTTCAAGATGTTTATAATGCTTTTTGGAAAAGGAAAAGTAACCCTTGCACTGCTAATCACTCCTTGACCGTCATAATTTCTCATTAAAAAAATGTTTTTTATCATTCAAATTAATTTGAATACGTTCTGCCCAATTCATAAACAACCTGCTACAAAAAGAAGCCAAAACCAGCAACAATAACACATAAAGAATAAAAAAAAACCATGGCAGGATGATAAAAACAAAATTGCCAGTAATGACAAAAACTAGCAAATAAAAACAGACACCAACGTTTTTTTGTTATTATTCAACGTACAAACTTAAATTTAGCTTGTCTAGTAGTACATTAAAAGAACCAACAACATAATTCAAACCAACATAATTTCCTTAAAAATGGACAACATATTGAAAATAACCTGAATCTAATAATAACAAAGTTGCAAATGAAAACAAAAGGAATTGTCTATATTTTTGCATTACAAGTCATTAAATTTATGTTAATTTTTCTAGATGTTTACAATGCCTTTTTGGAAAAGGAAATGCCTAGTACTGCTAATCAATCCTTGACCTTTGTAATTTCTCCTTAAAAAAATTGTTTTAATGATTCAAGATATTAATTTGAATACGTTCTGCCCAGTTTATAAACAACCTGCGGCCCCCAAAAAAGAAACCCAAGAAGAAAAAGAAACCCAAACCAACAACAATAACACACAAAGAATAAAAACCATGACGACATAACAGGGTGATAAAAAAATTGCCAATAATGACAAAAACTAGCAAATGAAAACAGACGCAAACTTTGTTTGTTATTAATCAACATGCAAACTTAAATTTAGCCAATCTAGTAGTAGTACTACATTAAAAGAACCAACAAAATAATTCAAACCATCATAATTTTCATCATCATAAAACCCCATCACGATAACCATTAAAAGACTGACAACATGTGGGGAAAGTGAACGGAATCTAATAATAACAAAGTTACCAAATGAAAACAAAAGGAAATGTCTATATTTTGCATTCCAAATCATTAAATTTGTGTTAAATTTTCCAAGATGTTTATAATGCCTTTTGGAAAAGGAAATGCATAATACTGCTAATCAATCCTTGACCTTTACAATTTATCATTAAAAAAAGCTTTTTAATCATTCAAGAAGTTAATTTGAATAAGTTCTGCCCAGTTCATAAACAACCTGCGCCAAAAGAAGCCCAAACCAACAGCAATAACACGTAAAGAATAAAAAAAACCATGACGACATGACAGGGTGATAAAAAAAACAATTGCCAGTAATGACAAAAAACCGGCAAATGAAAACAGACACCAACGTTTTTGTTATTATTCAACGAACAAACTTAAATTTAGCTATCTAGGACACAAACAATCTGTAGCAAAATACTCTTCTGCTATGTATTCAAATCAATAACATAATTTTCTTAAAATTAACAACATATTGAGAAAAAGTAGCCAGAAACTAATAATAACAAAGTTACCAAATGGAAACAAAGAAAATGTCTGTATTTTGCATTTAAAAATCATTAAGTTTAAGGGAATTTTTCAAGATGTTTATAGTACATAAACGGTATTTATTTTGTACATAAACAATCTATAGCAAAACCCTCTTCAGCTATATATTCTAACCAGCAACATAAGTTTTTAAAAATTGACACCATAGTGAGAAAATAATTAAAAACTAATAATAACAAAGCTACCAATTGAAAACAAAGATATATTTTGCATTTCCTTATTGTTTTTGCCTTTTTGGAAAAGGAAAGTAACCCTTGCACTGCTAATCAATCCTTGACATTTACAATTTCTCATTAAAAAAAGGTCTTTTATCATTCAAGAAATTAATTTGAATACGTTATACCCAGTTCATAAACAACCTATGGCAAAAAGAAGCCCAAACCAACAACAATAACACGTAAAGAATATATATGACCTATCTAATACACAAACAATCTGTAGAAAAACAGTGTTCAAACCAACTACATAATATTTTTAAAAATTGACAACATGTTGAGAAAGTAACCAGAAACTAATAATAACAAGATTACCAAATGAAACCAAAAGGAAATGTCTGTATTTTGCATTTCAAATAAGATTATGGTAATTTTCAAGTTTATTATGCCATTTTTGGAAAAGGAAAGTAACCCTTGCACTGCTAATAATTTCTTGATCGCTACAACTTCTCATTAAAAAAATTTAAAATTTAAAAAAGTTTTTTATCATTCAAATTAATTTGAATACGTTCTGTCCAATTCATAAACAACCTGCTGCAAAAAGAAGCCCAAACCAACAACAAAAACGCGCAAAGAAAAAAAAAACTATGACGACATGACAGGGGTGATAAAAAAAATTGCCAGCAATGACAAAAACTAGCAAATAATGAAAACAGACGCCATCGCTAATGAATCTCCGGCCCCGGGCGTTGACTGCCGTTTCTGGGAATGGCAGGACCAGCATAAATTACCCAGATCTTTCAAAAAAGGAAGGGCCAAAACAAAGACCGTCGATGACAAAGGCCAGCCTGCAGCAGTAGAAAGGCGCGTTCTGTGCTTCCAGCGTATTAGTACCTCCATAGGGCGTTTCTAAAGACTTGCCAAAGGTGGAAACAACTTGGTTCAGTGCCCTCATAGGCATTCTGGACCTACTGTGCGATTACGCCCCGAAACTTAGCTGCTGCGATTGTAGTCAAATAATGGAATGCATGCAGCAAACGGATGCGACAAGTCATCGAATTGCCCAGCGAAATTTAAGCTGGGTTGTCATCCATATCGGTGGAAGGTTGAGTCCGTTTGCGTGACCAGCAGTGGTTTATTCAGAGACCACATACATCTGGATCTGTTTGCGACCACAAAGAGAAAAACGCAATTGTTTGCCTAAATTGTTATTCTGGACATGAATTGGCTATTTACATTGAAAAGTGGTTGAATCAATAAAAAAGATTCTTTATATGCAGGATCGTTATATCGGCTCAATTTACAGGATTTTTTATTCGTTTATTGAATAAATGCTGGAATATTTAATAGAATTTGTTATCCTTGACTCGCAATCGATTATATCAGTGGTTTTCAAACTGCAGGTATTAAAATCTCCAAAAGGAGACACGAAGCACTTTCTACTGATAAATAAATAAATATTAACCTAAACCAATAAAAAATAATCAAAAGGTAAACGCGGAAAATGTTAAGAAATTTAATCTCAAATTTTAATAGCCAATTTTAAAAGAATTAGTAAGGATTTTCCACTCTTTTAAATATAATAATATTAAAAAAGACAACTATAATATGTAAGTTTGTAACCTGTAGATTTGTGTGTTATAATTCATAACCAAATATTTCTTAATAATCAATATTTCTTAATTACCTATCAGAAATCGTTTTTACGGAATAGGGTTGTCAGCCCCACGCTCAAAGTTCTACAGTCATAATAGACTGTTAAAATGAATCTGAGGCCCTACAAACATTCATGGCACCACCGGGTGGGCCAACAGCCATTTAATTAAGCAGACTATTATTTACAGCTATATAACAGTTGGGATGAAAAGTTCGTAGGCTGACACATAGATGGTGCTACTAGTATTAAATCCATATATTTTTAGTTAGCCCTAACCTTAAAAAGACACGTGTATAAATGTAACAACTGTTGCACTATTAGTATGTGAGTTATAGCATTTTTAGTGAAGCCACTTTTTGTTAGTTTGAAAAAATGGATAAAAGGAATTTCGTGTGTTAATAAAGCATTGCTTTTTGGAGAAAAAAATACTATCGAAGCTAAGGCTTGGCTTGATAAACATTATTCGGACTTTGCACCAGGAAAATCAACCGTAGAGAAGTGGTTTGCTAAATTTAAACGAGGCGAAATGAGAACGAGGACGATGAACGCAGTGGACGCCCCAAAGAGGCTGTTACCGACGAAAACATCAAAAAAGCCCACAAAATAATTTCTGATAACCGTAAAGTGAAGTTGATCGAGATAGCTGAGACCCTAAAGATATCAAAGGAACGTGTTGGACATATCGTGAATGAATATTTGATATGCGAAAGCTCTATTCAAAGTGGGTGCCGCTCGAGCTCACAATTGACCAAAAACAACAACGAATGGATGATTCTAAGCAGTGTTTGGAGCTGTTCAATCGTAATAAACCCGAATTTTTGCATCGATATGTGACAATGGATGAAACATGGTTCCATCATTTCACACCGGAGTCAATCGACAGTCAGCCGAGTGGACTGCACGTGTTGAACACTAAAAATGCTATATCTCACATACTAACAGTGCAACAGCTGTCAAATTTATACACGTGTCTTTTGAAGGCTAGGGTTAACTCTAAATCATATGGATTTAATAGTACTAGCGCCATCTATGTGTCACCCTACGAACTTTTCAGCCCACCTGTTATATACATTAATAATTCTGCTTTCCAAAATTATTCTCCATCAACTGCGTCATGCATCTATCCCGTCGGCCGCCAATCTCAACTGCGGGGGATCTGACCCCTTCTGCTGGGGTCAAAGGTCATAGTTCAATATTTCCCACATGACGAAAATTCTCCATCGCCGATACATGACCGTCACGTGTCGCCGCCTGATGATTAGTAGTATTAAATATTTATAAATTATAATTACATAAAATAATTAAGTTTATAATTTCTTTTTATTCTATTAAAATATTTATTTAAATTTCCTATAATAAGTTTATAAAATATAATTTTTTTGAATGATAAAAAATTTATTAATTCAATGATTGTAAAAGTTGTGAACCAAAATTCAAGAATTAATGTGCCGTAAAAATAGACTTTTGTCGAGGTAGCCATTATACAATTGGCAATTTGAATTACAATTTGGCAATTTTATGGTTCTTTGTACATTAATTTATCGCATTTTTACATTATAAATCAGATAAATTAAACTCTCTAAAAAGCAAATAATTATAATTAAAATGTTTTTATGGGATACTCTTAAAGCTTCACTTTGCTCGCCAAAACAAAAGCATTTTACGGTGTGCATCTAACTCATTTTTAAATCATTATAAATAAAATAAATTAAACTCTTTAACAAGCATATAATTAAAAACAAAACTAATATTTGCATGTTTATAAGGAATTTTAAAACAATATTGATTATTCTATATTTTTATTAAATGCATTAAATTTTTGTATTAAATAAATAATTTTTGTTCACTTCAAAATAATCTTTCCTGAATAGATTAATACAACATGGGTTTTTTTACTAGTTTATTGTTCTTAAAATTTCACTGATTGTTCCTAACATTACCAAAATCGCCAATTTGGCGTTCTTTTAAAAAACTTTTGTATTCTTTGCTTTGTACGGTGTGCATCTAACTTATTTTTACAAAACAAAAACATTTTTACATTATAAATAAAAAAATTTAACTCTTTAACAAGCATATAATTATAAATAAAAACAAAACTAATATTTGCATGTTTATAAGGAATTTTTAAAACAATATTGATTATTCTACTATTTTTATTAAATGCATTAAATTATTGTCAGTATTAAATAAATAAATCAAAATAATCTTTTTGTTACAACATGGGTTTTTAAAAATAATTATTGGGTGTTCTTAAAAATAGATTAATCACAAAATCGCCAATTTGGGTTCTTTTAAAAATTAGACTTAGTATTTTACATTTTATAATTGGGTGCATATTTCAATTTTAAAAACAAAAATCTTCATTTTTTTAAATGATTGTTCAGTATTAACTAAATAAAAATAAACATTTTTTGTTCACCAAAAAATCGATTAATACCAATTTGGCGTTCTGATTTTTCAAAAAACATCTGTATTCTTTGCTTTGTACTGTGTGAATGCAACTTATTTTTGCAGAACAAAAGTATTTTACATTATAAATCAAATAAATTAAGCTCTTTAACAAGCAAATAAATTTAATTAAAAACAAAACGAATATTTGCATATTTACAAGCAATTTTAAAACAATATTGATTATTCTCTAATTGTTTTTAAATGCAATGAATTATTGTCAGTATTAACTAAATAAAAAATAAATCATTTTTGTTCACTTCAAAATAATCTTTCCCGAAAAGATTAATACAACATGGGTTTTTAAAAATTAGATTGGTTTATAATGGGTGTTCTTAAAACTTCACCTGATTGTTCGCCAACATCACTAAAATCGCCAATCTGGAGTTCTTTTTTTTTTTTTTTTTTTAGGGGGCAGAGGGGGCTGCTTTGCACGGTGTGCATCCAACTTATTTTTACAGAACAAAAGCATTTTACATTATAAATCTTATAAATTAAAACTATTTAACAAGCAAATGATAATTAAAAACAAAACGCACATTTGTATACTTATAAGCAATTTTAAAACAATAATGATTATTCTGCTATTTTTTAAAAATGCATTGAATTAATGTCAGTATTAAATAAATAAAAA
Organism: Caerostris extrusa; assembly: GCA_021605095.1. Lineage (NCBI taxonomy): Eukaryota > Metazoa > Arthropoda > Arachnida > Araneae > Araneidae > Caerostris > Caerostris extrusa. The sequence continues at coordinate 122,117 of BPLR01006866.1, forward strand.
ATAAATAATTATTATTCACTTCAAAAAACAATATTTCCTGAATAGATTAATACAACTTGGGTGTTTAAAATTCATTTATTCCTTATTTTTCAAGTAAAATAAAAAATGCAAGGAATTCAATTTTCATTCAAAATGCTGTAACCTTGAAACACAAATTCATGGGAAAATAATTATTATTTGTTGCAACAAATTAAATAAACGAGAATTTTCTCCTCGAAAAGTGCGTAAAATAAAGATGATAAATTTCCACATTTAAGATAAAATACTGATTACAGAAAGACAACATTTATGAATACATATAAGGAAAAATTAAAACAATTAAGTGGAAGGAAAACTCTATTTAATCTCATTTAACCAAGGAATCCTTCTGATAAGCAAATTAATATTCAATTTAATTTTATATTCATTTTTCAAGCATATTCTTTATTGTAATTTATTTTAAAATGCTGTTTTGTAATCTGTTATCTAAAATGCTGCTTTTTCCTGATTCCGATGTATATAAACCCTGTATTCCTCCCTATAAATAAATAAAAGTAAGGAAAGATTTATTAAGTGTTATTTTATAGTTGTTGCTTCTTTATTTGATAAAATCTAACTATCAGGGTTTTATTTGTATGTGCAATTGGAAATACAATCAAATTTTAACAGGTGGGTTGAAAGGTTCATAGGCTGACACATAGATGACGTTAGTAGTATTAAATCCATATGATTTTTAGTTAGCCCTAACATTCAAAAGACACGTGTATAAATTTGACAGCTGTTGCACTATTAGTATGTGAGTTATAGCATTTTTAGTGAAGTTATAGTATTTTTAGTGTTCATCACGTGCAGTCCACCCGGCTGACTGTCGATTGGACTCCGGTGTGAAATGATGGAGCCATGTTTCATCCATTGTCACATATAGACGCAAAAAATTCGAGATTATTACGATTGAACAGCTCCAAACACTGCTTAGAATCATCAATTCGTTGTTGTTTTGGGTCGATTGTGATCTCGCGCGGCACCCACTTTGATCAGAGCTTTCGCATATCCAAATATTCATTCACGATATGTCCAACACGTTTCCTTTGATATCTTTAGGGTCTCAGCTATCTCAATCAACTTCATTTTAAGGTTATCAGAAATTATTTTGTGGACTTTTTTGACGTTTTCATCGGTAACAGCCTCTTTGGGGTGTCCACTGCGCGCATCGTCCTCGGTGCTCATTTCGCCTCGTTTAAATTTAGCAAACCACTTCTCTGCGGTTCATTTTCCTGGTGCAAAGTCCGAATAGTGTTTATCAAGCCAAGCCTTGGCTTCGATAGTATTTTTTTTCGCCAAAAAGCAAAGCTTTATTAACACACGAAATTTCTTTTTATCCATTTTTTCAAACTAACAAGAGTTGCTTCACTAAAAATGCTATAACTCACATACTAATAGTGCAACAGCTGCAAATTTATACACGTGTCTTTTGAAAGTGAGGGCTAATTAAAAATTATATGGATTTAATACTAGTAGCACCATCTATGTGTCAGCCTACGAACTCTTCAGCCTACTTCCTGTTAACTTAAAAGAGTGATTTCAGAAGTATCTACAAATTCAAAAAAAATCATTAGAATTGACAGGCCTCTTAAATATCCTTTCATATCCATATCTGAAAAATGTTGAATGTCAGTTGGTTTAAAAAATTATGTAGTGTGTATTTAAATAAAATAGATTATATTAAACATTTAAAATAATGTTTAATCTACAAGCCAATTTTTAAGTTGAATTATTAACTTTTATCCATCTCACTAGACAATAAAAAGATGTTTAATGTTTAAAATATTGAAGCACAGAATGCTAGGCAAATTTTTAGAACTTCTATCCGAATTTTTTCTTACATAATTCGAACAATAAACGTGCCGATAAATATCTTGACACACTATTTCGTTTGAAACTAGTAAATGAAAAAGGGCTGGGATGTAAAAAAAAAAAAAAAAGAAAAAGAAGGAGAAGAATTCTTAACAACAGGTAAAAGAAAAAAGAATGTAAGTAATGTAACAAAATGGCGGCGACGACTGCAGAATAGTTGGAAAAGAAAATCAGCCAGCAATGAAATATACCGCGAGCGCAACGACGCTAAAAAGAATTGCAATGAGATTTATTTTCCCTAAGGGTCCTCTCTTGCACGAAAATGAAACGAGGTAGCGACTCAAAACTTTTCTTCTTTTTTTTTTTTTTTTTGCCAGAATGTTCAAAAGAAACAAAAATAAATTATTCGAACCTCATATTCGACTTCCAAGTTCTGCCATGATAATAAGTAAGCCGGAGACGGTTGCAGCTAACAGCTAATGCGAAAATGTACGTTTGGGATTTTGCTAAAACGCGGCCCAAAAAGCAACAAACACAAAGAAATATATAAAAGCCAAAAGAAAAAGTTTTTAAATATTCTTCGACGCCATTAGCAACTCCTAGAAAACTGGTGGTGGTGGGGGAAAATGTATGGGTTAAAGTTTTTGGCAGATGTTTTCTAATTATACTTTGTGAATGTGCCAAAGGTTTTTTGGAAATTCTTATTTTGTGGATGTCGGAGGAATCTTTTGCATTTAATTGATGCATTATTTGGGAAAAAGTTTTAGAGATTCAGCGCGATGGAATCTGACAGCATAAAATATAAATGATTGCATCCCAAACAGTGTCGTTAAATTTAAACTAAAGCATCGGCGAGATATATCGCCTGACAAACAATGCCGTCTCCGAAAATGCTTCCATTTTGTGAGTCAGATAGGATTCGAATTGCTTTTGATGACACTGTTTTCTGAATAACTTATCTTGTTTACCCCTAAAGTAATATAAATTTATCTTCATAAACTTTTCCCCCGGTTTGAACTTTCAAAACCTTTTGTGAATTCGACTATGTGCATATATGTATATATAAAAGCATAATCTATTATGCTTCTTTAAGTTAAACAGATGATTTAACTATAAAAACTTTATAAAAATTGAATCCATTTCTCTCTAGCCGTGCTTTGATTATATTCAGATACTTTGAATTTTATTCCTTCGTTTTATAATCAGTGATTATTATACAAAAACGATAAACTGTACTTGGTCCACTATTTTTGAAAATACATATAACATTTATATTTTAATAAATATTTCCTTAATTTTAGAAAATAGTTTAAGCGTAACTAATATTTATTAATGAAATAATAACAGATATTTTTTAACACGGAGTTCAACATCTAGATACAAGAACATTGCTGGTAGCATTACAAATTGTTATAATTAATAGATATTTTTTTAACGTGGAGTTCAACACTACACTGTAATTCATTGCTTTTAACATTGCAAATGATTATAATTAATAGATACTTTTTAACGTGGAGTTCAACATCTAGACTTAAGAAATCAATTGATGGTAACATTACTAAGGGCTGTAATTAACAGATATTTTTAACGCGGGGTTCAACATCTAGATTCATGAAATCAATTGATGGTAACATTGCTTTTGATGACACTGTTTTCTGAATAACTGTTTTATCTTGTTTACCCCAAAGTAATATAAATTTATCTTCATAAACTTTTCCCCCGGTTTGAACTTTCAAACAAAAACCCTTTGTGAATTCAACTACGTGCATATACACTCAAGAGCCTAAACACTATGACCACCCCTACATTTTCCAATCAACTCGCCTGGATGACGTGGAAGGCACGTGATCAGGTGGAAGTGGTATTTAACTGCTGCTGGAGAGTCTGAAGAATCATTCTTTCACTTACGTCTGTGTGTGATGGGAAAGGCTGCGGATCTAAGCGACTTTGATAGAGGGCAGATTGTAATGGCTCGAAGGCTCGGAACAAGTATTTCCGAAACTGCACGACTCGTGGGTTGTTCGCGATCTACAGTTGTTAGTACTTATGTAAAGTGGATGAATGACGGTGAAACCAGCAGTAGACGACATGGTGTTGGACGTCCACACGCTATCAAAGAAAAAAGGTCGTCGGAGACTGTCTCGCATGGTGAAGCAAAACCGGAGCTAGACAGTGCTTAGCTGACAGCCCAATACAATGCAGGGAAAAGTAGAATAGTATCGGAGCACACTGTTCAGCGGACACTGTTGGATATGGCGCTACGCAGCAAACGTCCCACTCGTGTGCCTTTGCTGACCAAGCGTCATCGCCAACTGCGCCTCCGCTGTGTCCGGGAACATCGTGACTGGTCCATGGATCAGTGGGAGAGAGTTGCCTGGTCAGATGAATCACGGTTTGTCATTCATCACGCCGATGGCCGTGTCAGAATACGCCGTCTTCCAGGAGAACAGTTGCTCCCTCAATGTACAGTAGGTCATACACAGGCCGGTGGTGGCGGTATTATGCTTTGGGACACGTTCTCTTGGCGTCTCTGGGACCCGTGGTTGTGGTAGAGCAGACCATGAATGCTACAGGGTATCTGAACATCATTGCAGACCAGTTGCACCCTTACATGGCCTCTGTTTTTCCAGTTGGAAAGGAAACGTTCCAACAGGACAACGCCCCTTGTCACAAGGCTAAAATTGTGTTGGAGTGGTTCCAGGAACATGATGCTGGATAGAACACACTTGGGATGTCCTGGACGGCAGCTCAGAATTCAAAGACCACCAATTCGCAATATCTCGGATTTGCGTGACCGTTGCTTAAACATCTAGTACAATCTGTCTCCGGCCATCTACCAATGACTTGTGGCATCCATGCCAAGGCGGGTTGAAGCTGTGTTGCGCGCCAAAGGTGGGCCAACTCGTTATTGGCAGGTGGTCATAATGTTTTGGCTCTTGAGTGTATACATAAAAAGAACATATGATTTAACAGATATTAAACAGAGGATTTAAGTATAAAAACTTTATAAAAATGGAATCCATATGTTTTGGTGTCCTTTGATTATATACTAATTCTTCGAAATTTAATTCCTTCATTTTAAAATCAGTTCCGATTATTATAAATAACAATAAACTGTATTTGTTCCGTTATTTTTGAAAAGCATTAAAGAAATGTATATAACATTTACAGATATGCAATATTAAGTACATTCTTCAAGAGATTATACTTCCTTAATTTTATCACAATATTTCCTTAATTTTAAAAAAGAGTTGAATTATAATTAATAGATATTTTTTAATGTGGAGTTCAACACCTCTACTCAAGAAATTTTGTTGATAACATTGCAAATGGTTATAATTACTAAATAAGGATTTTCATTGTCTTATTAAAGAGACCCCCAAAAAAAAAAAAAAAATTGAACTAGATCTTGTATTGATGATCTAATTGGATTTTCGAGATTTTAATTCCTTCATATATCATCATAGACACTCTATCATAATCTACACCAGGGGTCTCCAAACTATGGCCCGCAGGCCAAATCGGCCCGCCAGTGTCATCAATCTGGCCGGCGACAGCGAATAGCTTATTGTTGCTGTAATAAGTTGGATAAAAAAACACAGAATGATAACAACTCGGTTTTATTGACTGGCTAGGAAAAGCTTAATGACAAGCATAATACGCAGAAAATTTAACTTAAGCATAACAACTAACAAATTATTGAAATGAATCCCACTAACATTATAAGCTAGTGAACATCCCGCGGTTACCCTCGGTAGTTATACCTACCTATTTCCGCTTTTAACCACTAGATGTCGTCAAGTGTCACGGTCGTATCGATACACACAATAATAATTGTAGTAATTGAACCAGCGAATTCATCTCACAAAACCAAGCGTAACTCAAGAACTAATGAATATTTTGACGTAAAATTTCACACAGATATCAAGGACAGTGCCAACAACCTAAAAAAAAAAAAAAAAAAGTTGAAATGTCATATGCCCGGGAAATTTAAATTTAAAACTGGTCTTACTTTTGGACACAGTAGTACATAGTAGTAGTATATATCTATTCTATTATATATAACCCGTGTCACGATGTTTGTTCGGGATGAACTCTGAAACTAACAATCCGATTTTTTTTTTTCTTCAATGTGTGTTTTGTTCCAACTTAGATAGGATAGTTTTTATACAGATTTTTTAAATTTAAATGCAAAATCGACGATTTTCATATTTCGTCATTTGGCGCCATTGACGTCATTTGGCGCCATTGACGTCATTTGGCGCAACTAAAATTTGCGATTTCTCATCCGATGGACGTAATTTTGAAAGTACATTCAAAATAGAAGGTCAGGTGTATCATAAGATCGGGTCGTTGATGCCAATACCTAACGAAGAGCCAAAATTTCCTCACATTTATTTTATGGGCAGTTCTGAAGAACGTGGGACAACTCGATGTCAGTATAATTTTATCGAACAAGCAAGTACAAAGAGCTATTGTAGAATTGTTGGAAAACTTTTAGAAAATCATAACCAACTTATTAAATTATTTAACGAATTTATTTATTTTGACGAAAGACAGATTAACAAGAAATATTGCTTATCGCTTAGTTCTTAGTTAAATGAAAGTAATGATTATTAAAAATTAAATTAGGTAAAATAATTATAAAACATTGTTAAAAATCAACATTATCTACCTCATTCATTAAATTAATAAAAATTAAACATTTTCTATTCGTTGAAGCTTAATTTGAACTTTTCATCAATCTTTACCAATCACTTCCTTAACAATACCAATTATAGTATCTAATAATTGAACGAAATACAAGAAAGCCACAGCAACGCGTGACCGGGTCTGCTGGTATATATGTATATGTATATATATATATATATTCATATATAATAGTATGTATATGTAATAGTAGTACTTTTACAGTTCAAAATTTACTCAGCGCAACATAAATTTAAGTATAAAAACCAATTTCCTTTCATATGCAACAACAACAAAGAAAAAAAGGGTTGTTGCAGTATCACCAGGTACCTGTTCTCCAGGTTGCGATTATGCATGTAACGTGCAGATCAACTAAGTTATAAATGCGAACAGCATACGTAATGACCACACTAAAATGCAATTCCGTATCTTTTATTTGTGGAGCTGTTTTTTCCGCTGTGCATAACAGGGTGGAGAGATGGGGAAATAATAGTCCTCAATTATTTACAATAAGTGGCCTTCGAGCAAATAAACGGTGGCCAAGATAAACATAACCATGAAAAAAATCCAAAGTTGGAACCACTCTTTGTAATGTAAAGCAATCCAGCAATTTTTTGTTTCCATTGACAACCTTATTGGACGGTGGACAAGACAAAAAATAAAGAGGAAGTTAAACAACAGCAACTATTTAATATGTATGGTAATTATATTTTTTTTTTTAGAAGCTAGCAGCTTCTGTTGATGTTTTTTTACACAACATTCCATGTTTGCCCAGAATCTGTTTATTAATAACCAATGACAGGAACTTAAACAAAATCGTCACGTACCTTAATAGACTGCCTTAAAAAGCCATCAATTTATCGAGATCGTAATCTGCTTACCCATACGTATATGCGTGGTGAAAAAAAAAAAAAAGATATCACGCAAACTTGAAGTGGGGATATCACGTTTCTGTGACGGTCAAGGTGAAATCGCAACCAGTTCAGATTTGAAAGCTCGAACTTCAAGTTTTTAATAATACACTTTTAAAACTTTTACGCGAGAAGCCATAGAGGAACGGCGTATCATTACGCTGGTTATATTGTATCCAATCCTTGATTTTGATTACATGTTTCAAAAAATTTTCTTTAAGTTTTTTTCTATGGTTTAATTCGCACCAAGCTATTTTAACCTGAGTTATTCATATTCAAGCTAATTAATATTCAGAAAAATAACTTTTTATGAATCATCAAAATAGGGTGAGTTTGATAATAATAAGTTGGTTTTCTTTATTTATTAAATGTAAGATAAGTTAAATTTAATTATCTGCTGCAAGGTCATAAATGAGATTCTGGCTGGTTTTTGCATTGCAAATTATAAAATTAATAATCACTTAAAGCAACTAGTCTTTTTTTTTCTTGGTCAATTTAACCTGGCAAGTACTCCGAAACTAGTACGTCCGTTGCCAAGTTATAAAGTTACAGATACAGTTACAGTTTTTTTTTTGTTTGGATTATTTTTTAAGTGCGCAATTTTAAAAATACATACATTAATGATTACCAAACAAACACCAATCTTCTTTAGTAACTAATTAAAAAAAAATCTTTAAAAATTTTGAGGGTTTCTAATTTAAGATATTTAATCGCCCGATTTGTGGCCCAATGGTAACATGTGCATATAGTGGGCATCAGTGATAAGATTCGAATTTGCTAGTGACCTCCATTGCAGTCACTATTTTCAGAAACGAAAAGACTCATTGACGGTTGTGACATTGTGTAAAATGTCTCGAATCGATAGCCAAACTGACTGGTGGAAGTATTTGGATTTTTTGTTGTAAGGTAATACAACAAGCAAATAGGATGTAGCGTAGGAAAAATGTACGTAGGATAGAAGTAGATAGGATAGGACGTAGACACAAATAGGAATAAGCGTAGAGCTGCCAGGAAAGTTTAGAGTCATCCTTCTCGTCAATGGATTTATCTTGACCCACCTTGGCATAGATCCGAAAACTTAAATTTTTGAATGGATAATTTTGAATCGGATATTTTTAATATATCTGTGGTTTGTTGAGATTTTTTTAACAAGCATATGCTTGTAAATATTTTAATATAAGAATTTTCTCTGAATAATTCAAAATTCTAAAAAGCATATTGGGGTACGAAACTTTTTGTGTTAAAAGAAACTTTGATTTGATTTGTCACTCTATGGTCATTTTGTTTAGACTTTAGGTAATTAGTCCGGGATCTATAGTTTAACGTGGATTCTGAACCACTAACAAACATCCATGCCCTACGAACCCAAAAAAACATAAAAACATCCGGGATTCGAACCTGAAGTTTGTGGTAATGTGTTTGTGGTGTGAAATTCTAGCCAATTGGGCAACAAGCTGCAAAACAGCCATTAAAAATACTAAAAATGTGTTTGTGGTGTGAAATTCCAGCCAATTGGGCAACAAGCTGCAAAACAGCCATTAAAAATACTAAAAGCTTGACTCAATGTAAAAGAAAAATGTCTGACTTCGTTATTAAAAAGAAATTGATTTAAAACAATAAACCACTAAGTTTCTGAATGGCAAAGTCTTTGATTTTATCATTAACACTCCAAACCATGACACTTTTCAATGTTATACAAAACATTTGTCTTCTCCTTCGCAAATATTAATTTTATGAAGATTGTAATAAACGAAAACATTAAAAATTAAATTTATTATTGCACAAAGATAATTATAATAATCGTTCAATATTAACCAGCAGTGGAGTAGGATAGTAGTCATCGGAACTTTACCATTAAAATTATTTACTGAGATGTTAAATGAGACTACAGATATGGAAAATGGAAGTAAGACCAATTTAGCACCCTACAACAATAAAGTTAGAATATCATGATAAAATCTTAAAAAGTTGCTACTGTTTAACCATTCATCACGTATAACAAATTTCATTTAGGTTTAAACATTGCGTAGGTTAGACATATTAAACGAGAAAGAAAAGAAAGAAAACGAAACAAAAGTTTCTCGTTTCCTATGGTGTGGGTTGTAAATTTAAACCGCAAAGAGTTAAGTGATAAATTGATAATTTGAATCACACTGAGGTACAATTTTCTCTTAGGAATAAAACTTGAACCCTTCAGCAACTTTTTCAAGGGCAATGCATCTTAATGAATACAACCTTCAAAACATTCAAATAGGTTTTCAAGCGTTTTCAGTTGCAAGAAAAATAATAGCGTAAAACACGCAATCGATCCATCATGTCCTCAATGCTGGTTTACTGAATACGATACCTTTGATTCTGAAGTGATTGGTTCGATCAATCAGTAATGTAATTACTCTTCTATAAAGAACTCGCACCGTGCAAAATAATATCATGAATACACTTTACTTGTATGCAAATGCAATTACTTTGTTTCTACACACATATATAGCCATTGAGGAAGTTTTTGATATTTTATTTTATGCTTTAATCAGTATTTGAATCTATAGATAAAAAAATGAATGCATGTTTTAGTATATGTTCCGGCATAACTTAGTGGTGAGAAGTTCAGATCGTTTTATCTGAATTTATTATCTTGTTCCATAAGTTCGTAGCCAAAAAGTATGAATGAATATTTATTAATTAAATAGAAATATTGTTTTTTATTGACATCAGATTTTTATACCACCAGATGGCGCCAGGCTAAAAAATTGACTTCCGGTATTAACATAAGTCAATGTAAAAACAAGTAATATATAAAAAAAAAAATTTTAAAGTCAATTCCTACTTTTTTTCACTCTTTTGCAGAAAGTCCTTTATAAATAATTTTCATTCATTTTGTTAATTTATATGGCGCCATCTATTGGTAGATATACGCAACTTAAACCTAAAAAAAACTATAATTTATTAATTAAATTTAATTACTAAATCAATATTTGAAAAACTATAATAACATCAAGTGTCATCCACTACAAGTTCAAAAAAAAAAAAAAAAAAATGTATTTGAACTTGAGTGGATGAATAAAAAGTATTTTATGAACGATTGAAAATTTGGACGAGATATATATAGGTGTGTGCTAATAGAGAGTGTGAGCGAATAGAAATCAAAATGCCAATTTATATCAACTAAATGAGTTATTTAAAATCTCAACTCTTTAATTCTGCGCAATTATTAAATAGAAGAAAAAAGAAGTTAGAAATTCAGTCAATTTTCTCCGAATTTATTATCTCGTTTTATAAGTTCTAACCAAAAATTACGAAAGAATTTTTATTAATTAAATTAAAAATTTTTTTATTGCCATCGGATTTTTATGCCACCAGATGGCATATGGTTAAAAAAAATGGCTTCCGGCATTAATTAAGTAATTGTAAAAAAAAAAAAAAAAAAAATACAATAGAATATTTAATTTTCAGTTTATTCATCAAACTAACTCTACTATAAACTTACGAACAAATACTGTCCAATTAGAGATGATAAAGAAATGATTGAGAATTATTGGATTACTTTAGTAATAATCTAATTTATATAACTTAAGGTGAATTATTTAAAATCTCAATCTTTTAATTCTACACAAATATTTTTCTTAGCAAAATTTACCAAAATTAATGGATATATATAATTAAATTTACCATAAAAATATATGGATATTAGAGAGTTTTTGCATACCGTACGTTAGATTACCGTAGGACGTCCGTTAGCTTTTTCTCTAGCGCGCATGCTCATAGGAAACTGAGCATGCGCGCTAGGGAGAAAAAGCTATCGGACGTCCTACGGTAACTAACGTACGGTATGCAAAAACTCTCTATTGTTTTGGGGATAGGGGTTTTTGGTGTCCTTGATCACTTCCAACTTTGTTTACATTTATTTCACAAGCCTTTTTTTCTAAATAATAGTTATTTACAAACTAATTTGACTAGTTATTAAATAATTTAGTAAAAATTAATTCAGAATAATTCATAATTAATAATTCATGGTTAATAATTGTTTTAAAAGATCGTTTGGTGAAAGCAAAAGATAATTTTGTTTCAAAATGAAAACAATATTTTCAATAAAAGAAAATCGTTTTGAATACTGTAATTATTTATTTTTTAAAATTACCGTTATGCTTTATGTTCTTACATTAAATCCTAAATTTTAATTTCTAAATTTATTTATTTAATTATTTAATCAGGCAACTCTGTGTGATATTTGTTGGGTTTTTTCATAAAAAACCTCCCTAAATTTGCATTTATATAGCTGTAACATATATCTAGCAATAACATTCAAAAATAGTTTTTTTTTTTTTCATCTACTACGACATCATTTTATTGTTGCATGAATAAATAGATGTTTGATTTCAATGGAAAATTCATTAGCATTTCAGCTGATTAAACAATATTTTGATGTCATAAGGTACTTAAATAAAGTTATTACAGTAACAACATGAAAACAACAGACGAGGTTATGCAAATAAAAATTCGTATTAAATATTTGTAGAATATTTATTCAGGAATTTGTTACTAAAAAATTCTAGCTGCCCTTTTCTTCATTTTTATTTTACACAAAACTATAATTTTTGCATTTAAACACATATTTTTTAGTTTAAAAATTTAAATAAATAGTTTGAAAAATACTTTTGAATTTTTTTTTTTCTAATTTTTGAAATATTCTAATTCTTCTTTTTTAATTTTGGAATTTTTGAATTAAAATTTTATATTTATTATATTATATTTTATTATAATAATAATAATAAAATAATTTATTTAGTATTTAAAAAGCAGATTTTTTTTTTTTTTTATTTTAATGCAATTTATAAAAATATTTCTTTTCAGAAATTTTTTTTTATAGATAAGTTTGTAAAAGTGTGAAATAAATGGATGATTCTACAAAATTAATTAATGAACTTAAATTAAAAAATTTCACAATGAAAATTATTATTTTCTAGAACTTTTAGAATTTTATTCATTTTAAAAAAAAAATAATTAAAATGATTTAATAATGTACTTGATATAAAATAAATAGTTTTATGAGTTTTTCCATTAAGTATGTAGGGGCCTGAATGGCCGAGTAGCTAGCGCTCTGGCGCTCGGTACCACAGATTTCGGGTTCGAGTCCCGGGCGGTGCCATGGATGTTTGTAGTGGTTCGAATCCACTTTAAACCGTAGGTCTCGGTCCTAATAGGATCGTAGAGCGTTGCGGGGAGCATTGTTACTCCGCGTCCGTGGCTTATCTTCAAGTTACACGCGCCCCTGGGTAATGCAAAGTGAGTAACGTCTGTGCAGCGCTTGCCTGAAGGCATGCAAGACCAAAGCGTTTAAGTGTTTGCCAGCCGCATTAGAACAAAAAAAAAAAAAAAAAAAAAAAATTAAGTATGTACAGGTTTGTTAATGTTAAATCATTATAATTCTTTGTTAAATACATGCAATATAGTTATATAGTATTTATATCATATATATATATACACTCAAGAGCCAAAACATTATGACCACCTGTCAATAATGAGTTGGCCCGCAGCCTTTCCCATCGTACACAGATGTAAGTGAAAGAACGATTCTTCAGACTCTCCAGCAGCAGTTAAATACCACTTCCACCTGATCACGTCCAGGCGAGTTCATTCCACGTCATCCAGGCGAGTTGTATTATGATTAAAATTTAAAGGTGGTCATAATGTATTATTTCTTTAAATTTTTGTTACATATATCACTGAGTGTATATGATAAATAAATATATCTGTATATATGGTGTCACAGGTTTATATGATTAATTATCTCAGTCTAATATTCTTCATGTTTTAAAGTTCCCAGTACATAAAATTGTATTATTTCTTTAAATTTTAACTAAACGCAAGGACTTATTTTACTATTTATTATCACTAAGTATATCATGTATATTTATCATTATGATTTTTATACTGGCGCAAATTTCAAAAAGAACCTATGTATCATTATTGTATATACGATTATATATGTATATCAAATTGTATATTGATCTTGGGGAATATTATCAAGCAATGCCAGTTCAGGTTTCAGGGCCATCGGGATGCTTGTAGTGGTTATGAACCCAGTTTAAACATTCGTCTACAAGATCCGTTGTCAGTCCTAATATGACTGTTATTCCAGAAGAACGATATATGTGGTCTGTCATCGTTACACTCTGAACATAGATCTAACCAAGAATAAACCGCTATCCTGCGCCCCACGGTGTCGTTAAAAAGAAAACATATCATGTTTGGAATCGGTGTCCAGTGAAGATGCCAAACAGACCTGATTCCTCGGACGGCTTTGTCGTCCGATAATTCTACCACGTAAAAAATGAGCTATGCGGTTAGCAGGAGAGTTCGAACAATTTTACTTCTTTGATATCTTACTCTCGTCATAATTACTGTAATTGCATACCATATATTTTTATAGTTATATCTGAATTACCATATATCATTATGCATCCCTCTTCGCGTAAAATCATTTGAAAAATATCTTTTTAACTTTTTGTGAAGATAACGTTTGTGTACAGTTCATCGTGTCATGATTTTTTTTTTTTTCCTGTTGTTGAACATTGGTAGTCCTCCTGTTACCCTAATATGGGGTATGCTTGGAGAACACGGACAGCCTAATTTGCCTGGAAGACCCGGAAAACGCCTTCCAGAGAGTTTGAATATCGATGCTAGGGAAGATAACCGCCATCGAGTATCTTCTTTGTGGAAGCAGTGACTTCAAAGCCTTAATGCCCTGTAGCTATGCACATTACCATTAGGCTATTAGGCAATGAATTTCTTAAACTGTATGAATTGTTCAAAGACGGAACTTCCCTGACCACGATTATTTACCTTATTTATTTGGGATTCACTGAAAATCATTTTAGAAAACCTGTAATACCAAAATGTTAAAAAACGCAAGGGGTGTTATACGAGTTCACGGTTCTGACTTTGACTCAAATAGACATGACATCAGTAGCACGGCGGGCAGCAACACGACAAGGAGTCACGCCAGTTATTCTTCAACGTGTAGATCGTGTTGAGGCTTCATGGCATGCTTAACGTGATCTACATGCTACGATTACATCTCATTATCATCTTGCATATCCTTTTGTAGAAAAATATTTATTAACAACAAAAATCAATTGATGTAATAGAAAATAGTGAAAACAAAGTTTGGTTGATAATTTTTTATCATATTATAGAGATTTAGAGTATTGAATTTCACTTAACTTATTTTTATAAGCATTCATATTGAATTAATCGTTACTGCTAAATTATTAAAATCTATGCAATATTTATTAGAGAAAGTTGTGTTATTTTGTTTGTAATGTATCTCCAAGATTTCTAAGAGAAATTTTGTTGTTGTTCTATTTTTCGAATTTTTTTTTATACTTTTATTTAAGGTTATTCTTCACTATAATGGGAAATGCGTAGCAAATACAGCTTTAACCATAGTGGTCCTATTACACCGCACCTAATGTAAGCCATCATCATTAGTGGCGCAACAGTTCCATGGTGGGCCAAGGTCATCTGCCTACTGGTAGATTTCGAGACAGGACATGTTTTTCATTTTACGAAGTAGGGCTGTCGGCTCTACGCCCAACACTCTACAGCCATTTTAGACCGGGGATGATGACCGAGGGCTAGCGCTCTGGTGCTCGGTACCGCAGGTTTCGGTTTCGAGTGCCGGCAGTGCCATGAGTGTTTGTAGTGGCTCGAGTCCACTTTATCCAGGTCCCAGTCTCATATGACCGTAGTACGTCACAAAGCTCAATCAGACTTCTTCTTACCCACAACATTCCCAACTGTAAAGGGGCAAATCAGCTCTTGGCACAGTGATGTGGTGTAGTGGTAGTAGTCATATTAGACCGGTATTTAAAGTGGATTCTGAATCACTACAAGCATCCATAGCACCACCGTTACTCGAACTCTAAACCGTGGCACCTAGCGCCAGTCACTCGGCCATCAGGCACCTAGGTGATTTATACCAATTTTAAATAAAAATTTATTTAAAAATGACACAAATAACATTTAAAAAAGTACTAGTTGATAAACCGTTTCAGACCAAGGTTGAGAAAATGCAACATTACAATTTACAATTTATTATTATTATTATTATTTTCTATTTTTGATGGTAAATTTCTGAAATCTACGGTGTGGTACGAAGAAAACCACCCTGATAACGATATCTTTCTCTCGCTCTCTCATATATATATATATATATTACATTAAAAACATTTTAACGTTTAACAAAAACATATTTACATTTTAAAACATTTTTCAGATTTTTTTTATTTTGAGTTATTCTTATAGGTACCAGTACTAGTGGGAAAATCTTACTAAGCAATTCTTTCATTCTATGAAAATAAAAGTATATGTAGAAAACGTAACGTGCATTTACATAACTTAATTATAAAAAAAAAATTCATGAAGTGAAAAATTACTCGTTTTGGACTGATGTTGTATTTTAGCAATACTTTGTAGCTCGCATAAATTTTTCTCCCAAGTTCACTGACTTAATTAAACTATCACAAAGGCAAAAATTAATTTTTTTTTCCTTTATTCCAACTAAAAAAAGTTCCAATAAGGTTAATAAATGTTTTAATTAAGCATAGTTGTCCACTTATAATATCGTCGTCAATGGTGCATAGTTTCTTCCTAAATTTTTATTTTTGCTAAAATATTTTAGTTGATTCAAACGATAATTGCATTCCATTCATTCATAAATTAAGATTTTTAATTTTAATTTTTAAGTTAATTACAATTTTTAATTGAAATTTTTAATTAGTTTTAAGGTTATTCATACTATAACCTTAGAACTTTAAAAATTAGGTAAATTCTACTAAGGTTATTCATCCGATAACCTTAAAACTTTACAAAATTTTAACTTATGAATATAACTTTTTTTAAACTGATGAAATTAGAAAATTCCTTTAATGAAGAATAAAGAGATTTCAATAGGGATACAAAAAGACCTACTGGAAATACTGCTGTGTCCAAAAAGTAACACCAATTTTCAATTTAAAATTCCTGGGGCTTATAGAATTTCAATTTTTTTCTTTGTTTTTAGGTTGCTGGAACTGTCCTTGACATCTGTGTGAAATTCGGCGGCAAAATATTCATTAGTGTTTCAGTTACGTTTGGCTTTGTGAGATGCTAAAACAGATTCCGGCGATTTTTGAAATGTCTCAATTAATTGAGCAAAGAACTTGAATTAAACTTTGTTTGCGGAAAAGTATAGAATGTTGCAGAAGGCATTCGGTGAGCATTCCTATATCGGAAAGAAACAATTAGAAGTGGTATAAACAGTTCAAAGGAGGCAGAGAACGCGTTGAAGACGAAGAGCACTCTGGTCGATCATCAACCTCAATCGACGAAAAATTAAAGAATTGGTGCTTGCAAACCGTTAATTTACAATTAGCGACCTTGCTGAGGATGTTGAAATTTCAAAATTCCATTTTAAAAGAGGTTTTGGGCCT
Source organism: Caerostris extrusa (assembly GCA_021605095.1). Taxonomy (NCBI): domain Eukaryota; kingdom Metazoa; phylum Arthropoda; class Arachnida; order Araneae; family Araneidae; genus Caerostris; species Caerostris extrusa. The sequence goes on from BPLR01006866.1 coordinate 139,020, forward strand.
CAAACGCGTCAAATCTCGATTGATACCGAAAACACTGAATGCTCCAGCTCACACTGCATTGGTTCTTCATGACTTTTTTTGTCAAAAAAATGAAACCCATATCATTCTACAACCACCGTATTCACACCGTGCGACTTCGTGGCTATTGTGTAAACTCAAAAGACATCTCCGGGGACACCGTTTTGAGTGGATTGAAGAAATTCAACGTGAATCGCCGCGCACTTTGAAGGCCATCCCTGCCGATGACATTTTAGCATGCACTGAGGATTGCCAAAAAAGTTGGCATAAGTGCATTGTGTATGGAGGGGGTTACTTTGAAGGGATGAAATAAATTTGGAAGAATAAATAAAGAGTTTTTGAAAAAAAAATAATAATTGGTCTTACTTTTTGAGCACAGTAGTATTTTTAAATGTTAACGTGCATTACAAACATTTTAATATTCTATAGTAATAATCAGTTACAAAAATTTAAAAAACTGAATATATCATCGAGAATGGAAGGCACGCGACCAATGAAAGATTGGGAAATTAATTCAGAAAATTTTCTTGATCTGTTATTAGCCGGCTGCTTCTGTCACGATATTGACTCACCCAAATGGAAACACGAAATGCTCTGTATGCTGTCCTTTCAGCAAAAAAATTTTATGGGGGAAAAATAATTCGAGATTGGAATGAATAAGATTATATAGAAATAAATAAAAATAAAACTGAAATCCTTTCACGAATTTCAATCTATCATGTGTTTTACATGGAAGTTTTACATAAACCAAAGCATTTATGAAGCGATCGGACAGAATGCTACAACAATGAAAGTTCTGCACTTTAGAGTTACGCTTGTTTACTTGTTTTTTTCCCTTCTGGTTTTCGCCAAATTCCCTCCTAAACAAATAAAATAACCTCTGCGATTACAAAATATTGGGGTTTTGGCGATTCCATTTGGCGAGGAAAAGAGACTTGGCAAAATATGAACCTTAAAGTGCGGAATCCCACAAGAGTATCAAATTCGTTATCAATATATTCAATTCAACGAGACTATATAATTCAACATAATATTCATTCAATCAAATTCAGGAATAAAACAAAAATTTAATAACTCTAGAAATTTATGAAGAAGCAATTGTACAAATACCACAAGAAGCACTATCAAAGTCAGAAGATAGTTAAGTGGTGGTTAAATTAACTTTTATAAACATAAACTAATCCTTAGACACTATTTTGAGGATATTGAACCAATAATCTGTTTATATTTTGAAAGCCAGACAATTCCCAATGAACTACAGAGCACGTGCTTTGATATGGGTCAATCTTTATATTTAGCAACACATATTTCATGCGAACTCAAACGAAGCATGCATTACAGAAATAAGAACACAATTGCAATTACCATAAATTATAATAACTGAAATCATCTCACGAATTACAATTAATCATGTGTGAACATACTTTGTTGGAGGAATACGCATGAGAGCATACTAATGCTCAATAACCCAAGAAATTAAATGACAGTACTACAAAAATTATCAAATTCAATAGACATATGAATATACTAGGTTTGATAACCTTAGAACTTCATGAATAAGTAATTGTTCAAATACTACACGAAGCACTATCAAATTCTGACAAAGAAATCTGTTAAATGATGGTTAAATTAACCTTTCCTTTGACGCTATTTTGAGGATATTGAGCAATAATCTGTTTGCATTTTGAAAACCAGACAACTCAAAATGAACAGCAAAGCACGTGACCTGATATTGATCAATAGTTATATTTAGCAACACATATGTCATGTCAGTTTTAAAACACACATGAATAAATTAACCTGATAATTAGCATTCATTTTAAATAAATGTTTTTGAAATTGAAGTATTGCGCATAACACTTGGAGATTAATCTGTTTTAAATAATAACTTATACTCTTATTTATTTTTTATTTTTCAGCTTCATTTTTTTTTTATAGCTTTACTTTTTTAATTTGGATTGTTTTTGGTTTACTTTTTTTTTAGTTTGGTTTTACTTTGTTAATTTGGTTGTTTTGTCGCTTTACGGTCATTTTTCTGCACACTTTAAGATAATTAGATTGGGACCTTCAGTTTAAAGCGAGTTACGAACAATCAACAAACATATATGCTATCTCAGCATTCGAGCCTGAAGCATATGGTACCAAACGCCAGAGCGTTAGACAATTGGCCGTCAGGCCGCTGTAGTGCCAGGGTTAGTTAGCTAGAGCGTACTTACTCCCAACTTTGAAAAAACTCTTAAAAAAAAAAAACTTTATCCCCAACTTTTTTTGTCACAATAATTAAATAATTCAGTAATCAAAACAATTAAAATAAGTACAATAAAATATATATAAATATTTTTTTTTTTATTTAAAATTGCTACCTGAACCTGAAGCCTTTGGTACCAAAAGCCAGAGCGTTAGACAATTGGCCATCAAGCCACTTTACTTTTCTGGAAACACCACAGAATTCTAACCAGGACAACATCATGTTCCCAAATGATAAAAATTAATATCACTACCTTTCCCATCATTAACTTTTTAATATGGTTTTTTTTTTTCCAAACCTATATATTACTTTCAACCATTTACAACTTTAAACCTCAGAGCTAACTACCACAATTTTTTGTCCAGCTTAATGATAGGTACCGATCCAAACTCGTTACAAATGAGTAAAAGAGAAACACGAACACATGCAGTCATACAATAACAGCACATGCTTTTGAAAGACAATTGGGCAGTTGACGTCCTTTCCACAGTTGGAAAACAGAACATTAATAAAGATTATCACAAGCTGCATCGAAGTGTGGTTCTCGAAAGACACCTATTTTGGGGGGAAGGATGTGACGAATCTCTGCCATGTAATTTAGTCGCTTTTGCAGGAAACGAGAAACCGTAATCCCAAAACGTAATAAGTGGAAACAAAGCAGATATTCAGTGATTTTAAATTTGTGCTGAATTATAGAACGAATCAAGAAGACATCATGTTAATCTTGAATAACATGAACGATTCTAAACGTCAAGATATATTGTAATCATTAAATAATAAAATAATATAGATAGAGATATAATATATGTCGTTGGATTTCTTTTAACCTGGATCTAGTCATAGTAAATCCATTGTTTTTAAATTTATGCTGAATGATAGAACGAATCAAGAAGGTCTTTAATAATATGGACGATTCTTAACGTCAAGAAATATTGTAATCATAAATTAATAAAACAATATTGACTATGAGAAATATAATACATGTCGTTGGATTTCTTTTAACATGGATCTAGTCATAGTATATCCAGTGATTTTAAATTTATGCTGAATCATAGAACGAATCAAGAAGGTCTTGCATAATATGGACGATTCTGAACGCCAAGATATATTGCAATCATAAATTAATAAAATATTGTAGTTAGAGAGAAATATAATATATGTCGTTGGAGTTCTTTTAACATGGACTCAGCCACCTAGTGAGAACAGAAATAGCATGATTTGTAATGTTTTGATGGATGTCTTGATAAAACTCCTTTACAATCTCAAAATTACTTTCTCAGATCTTTATTGACTTCCTGGAGTTTCTTATCCTGATTTTGTATTTATTTTCTTTTTTAAACTGACTTTGCATTTTTTGTCGTTTACCATTTTATGTTTATGTATATCAAATGATTTTTAGTTTCATCTCAATAAAAGTTTTTGGATTAAATTTAATAAAAACTAGTAATTCACTAATTTAAAAATTTTAATTCATTAATTATTTGCATTGCTTTTTTTTCCCATTTATAAAGCATAATATGGTACAAAAATTGGAAACAAAAAGTAATCACATTCAAAATAAAGCTTAGATTAGTTTGGAATTACTTTCATTAAATTTATGAATTTGAGCTTTTTCAATGAAATGGTTAGAATCTTTAAACTCTACAAATATATAATCTTTGTTTTCTGCGACTTTAAGCGGTTTGCGAATGGCAGCAGTATAAAATTGTATATTTAGAATAACATTGTTTCAAGAACAACATAGTTGTGAAAATTTATTATTAAACAGAAATAATGTTACAACAGCTACAAAACTTCGTTTTTATTTCAATCCATAAACCCTCTTATGAAAGAGGTTTACCTTTTAGAAAGAAAAGTTGTCGTTTTAAATTCTGCTTCAGTAAACCACAGGAAAAATTTATCTATCTTTTTACTTCAAGTAAGCAAGACGAAAAATTTCGGAAGATAGCATGTTTGGATCCAAAATTAAGGGAACTTGGATTAAATTCCGACAAGTGGTGTTAGTCCAAAAGCTTCTTTGGACTTCCCAGAGATGTGCAAATAAATCTGTACGCTTGAAAGTTTATCTAATGAACTCGAGGAGGTGGAGATTGGAGCACGAACCCTACATTCCAGAGGCTATTCTTGGGAATATTCATTCCAAATTGTTATATGATCTATTTATCATATTGTTATTGTTACATCAAAAGGCAGATCACCATTATCCTGCAATATTGATATTAATCATTCAATATTAATATAGTTCGACTGACAATTCATTAATATCACGCTCAGCTAACATTCAAGAGTGTTCAGATTCGAATCCATTGGAGATGTCTGCTACAGTCACTATTTTAATCTAACCTAGACCTAACCTTTCTCCTCCAAGGATACTTGGTGGCCATAGTGGCAATATGTTTAAAGCCTCTAGCATCGATGCCCGATGAGAGGTTTTTGGTTTTTCCCCATATAACATGCAAATGAGAGGCAGTTACTTGCATGAAATCTTCCCGAAACGCAATACCCTGCTCTTATCACCCGTCAGTGGATCTTTCCTGACATGCATAAATAGTAACGTGTCCCACCGGTACTCAACAAAATATATACATGTACACAGGTGTATGCACTGGGTAGGAACCAGAACAAGCTTGTGAATAACTCGTTGAACTTACAAATTGATGGGAATGGAAAACGGTGGTAAAAAAGAATGATTCAATATCTATGATGGAACTGGGCACCATAAGCTGTAGGCTGGAAAATTCTTATATTCGATTTGATGAAGTGGTAGATGGTACGAAACCAATTTCTGGGATCGTCATTCAAAAAAAAATGGGTGAAATAGCAGGTCCCTCATAGTGCATCCTGACTAATATTTAATATGCTACATATCTGCACTTGCAATTACAGGTGACCCTGAATAAAAGGCCGATCAATGGAAATCAATATCGAGGTATCAGGCCTCTCATAGTGCACCCTGAAATCAAGTAAACTACATACCTGCGGTTGTAAGAACAGATGACCCTGAATAAAAGGCCAATCAATCAATATCGGTGCATCACCTCATAGTGCACCCTGCCTAATACTAAGCATGCTACATACCTGCAGTTATAATGACAGATGACCTAAATAAAAAGCAAATCAATGGAAATCAACAACGAAGTAGCAGGCCCCTCATAGTGCACCCTAACCTAGCTATTTACCTGTAGTTATAAATTGAATTGTTTACCTTGTAGATGAACCTGATTAAAAGGCCAATCAATGGAAATCAACATTTGGTGATCTTTCTGCAGCAGGCTTCTTTATAACTATTGCCCAAATCTTCTATATGGGCAGCGAATCATTTGGAAAAGGTCCATCATTAAAAATAACATTCTAAATGAAATACACAAAAGAGTAATAAACTATATAAATGTTATTGTTTACAGTTTATTGTTTATAGTTTATTAACTAGCCTTTAAGTGATACGACCTTTGACAATACTCCAAAACAAGGCACAGTCCTCTCACAAACCAGATCTTTATCGATGTCATCTCCCTCGATTCTCTAATATGTAAATAAACTCATGAATGGGCTATAAAGAAGAGCGGATAATAAATAACTCATAAACATAATAATTCTCACTTGGAAAGAATGGTATATTTCCAAAGAGGGAAAATAAGATATTTATCGCCAGATAAAAGGAAGTGCCAACAAGTTAAGTATATACGTCCAAGAAAATCGTTATCAGCTCCTGGCTCGGCCAAACACAATTGAATCATTCATGGGCAGCAGTTTACTAAACTACTCTTTACGGTCAAATAAACACGAATCGTTCCGGATATGGTGGAAGAAAGTGGATTAAGAAATGGTTCGGATTAGTTCAGTGAATGGTTCAGTCTTTTTAGATCGCTAGTGTGAGGATGGAATATGTATAGTTTGATTGTCTGTTCCAGATTAGTCAAGAGTGACTTTATTGTTTGGCTATAAAAAAATGGTAGTAGTTCAGGAAGTGGAAAATCGTGATGTAGTAAAAAGCTGGTGTAAATATTCATCACTGTGAAAAATAATAAACAACTTTGCTTTGTCGTAGTGTCGTAAACTAAATGTATGGCTTTAAAATTCTATTTAAAAAAAGTTCAAAAGTATAATCTTGACATCAAAAGACATTGTGATATATTGCCTATTCATAATTTATGTGGTTCTCAAGTTGTCGGTCATGACTTATTTTCTTATGTTAATAATTAAATCACTATCATGGAAAACTATAATTTTTTTTATTTAGGACAATAATAATATACATGCAAATAAATGTGTGATTATAAGTATGAATAATTTTTATTAAAGTCAATTTATAAGGATTAATAGAAGTTTGATAAGGAATTCCTATTTAATGTTTGGTGAGGAATTCGTGTTGAATGTTTGGTTAAAGAATTCCTGTTGAATGTTTGTATTGAGGAATTCCTGTTGAATGTTTGGTGAGGAATTTTGTTGAATGTTTGTGAGAAATTTCCGTTTAATGTTTGTTGAGGAATGACCTGTTTAATGTTTGTTGAGAATTCCGTTTAATGTTTGGCGAGGAATTCCCGTTTAATGTTTGCGAGGAATTCTTGTTTAATGTTTGGCGAGGAATCTTGTTTATCATGTTTGGCGAGGAATTCTGTTTAATGACTTTGGCGAGGAATTCTTGTTTAATGTTTCAAGTGAGGAACTTTTAATGTTTGGTAAGGAATTCCTGTTAAGATCAAATAATGTTAAAACTACCAGCTTATCTCACAATGTGGTTAATATTAATTAGTGAATCTGGAATTGTATTAAATATTTCTGAACGAGTTTCATATTTTTTATATTTTTATTAAAATTTAATTGATCAAATAAATAATCAAAAATAAAGTACATATTTGGAATTTCTAAGAATAACAACAATCTGATAAGACTATTGAAAAACATAATTTTCTGTCTTTAAATTTGAGATAAAGACCTGGAGACCTCTCTCAAGAAAATGTCTTCATCATTGCACTACTAAATTTAAAAAAAAAAAGTTTTTAAATCAAATAATTATAAAAAAAAATATTAAATTTATATGATTTTAAGAGCAGATTTCGTGGTTATTCAAAAACCTTCTTCTTCCTTTTGGCGCAGCTTGGCGCTTCCTTCTGGTGAACATTTAACTAGCGCTCTGGCCTTTCTTTTCGTACCACATGCTTAAAGTTCGAGGTCCTGGCGGTGGCATGAATGTTTGTTAGTGGTTCGAATCCACTTTAAATTGTAGGTCTTTGTCTAATTAGCCCAAAGTGTGCATAAGATGACCGTAGAGCGACAAATCAAACAAAATCTTCATTTTGCGCAATAGTCCATGGTGGACCAAGGCCGTCTGCCTACTGGCAGAATTCCAAAACAAGAGATGTTTTTCCTTTACGAGGTAGGGATTGTCAGCCCTACGCCCAACGCTCTACACTCATATTAGACTGGGATCTACGGTTTAGTGGTTTCCGAACCACTGCAAACATCCATGGCCTATCCACCACAAAAACTGGATGCTATAATTTGATACACTATCTTAAGTAAAAAGTCTTCACTCGTTTACAAAAACTGAAAATATTTTTATCAAGTTTTAATGCTTATTGCATAAATATTATCTAAAGTGATCATTGTTATTTGTAACAAAACAGATATCGAGTAATTTGAATTTTTATTAACTCTACAATTCCGAGATAGCAGCTCAAGAAAAACTCATCATTACTCATCATTCTGTCTAATTAGCAGCCAAAGTGGGCACAAGATGACCATAGAGGGACAAACTAAACCAAATCTTTACGCAAGAGGAAGACAGTCCCATGGCCTTCTGCCTGGTGGCAGATTATTCAAAAACCTGGATGATATAATTTGACAAAGAAGATAAGTTGATACTGAAAAAGATAGTAATTTTGATAAGATAGTTGATACTGTAAAAAATCTTTCCTTATTTACAAAGAATTTAAAATGTTCTTATCCAAACTACCAGCAATTATTTATACCAGGAGGTTATTTGAAAAATTTTTACAATTCTCTACAATTCGAGATAACAGCTCAAGAAAAAAACTCATCATTACTACACTGAAAAAAAAAAAACGAACTGCATGAAACGACTTATCCCATTATAGCGTGCACTTTTCCAACCACTCTGTCACGCAACAGGCAACCACTGCGCATGCGCACTCAAAAAACCAACTTCAAGGTAATATGGTAAAGGGAAACCCAAAATAACAATAATAAAACAAAAAAGAAAAACCTGCTTTAAGGTGGATCTAGAAAAAGTAGGAAACCAATTTCCAACAAAAGAAAAAGACATGCGCGATATATCGTGATAGCTGGGAGTGCCCCGGCCATGCAAAAGGCAACAAAATTAAGCCAACTGAAGTGAAGAGAAACTATGTAATAACCATCAGTGGGCGGGGCAGCTTTATCTACTAAGCTTGTGCAACTATTCATTCAGGATTTCTGCTGATGATAATGGTATTAAGATACATTATATGCATGCCCTTCGTGAACTTGAGATCGTAGTGCTTGGCTGATTCAGTGGAACTTTCACCAGTGGGCTTCCTTCTTTTGCTGCGTGAAGAAAAGAATAAAAGGCAATTGGTAAATCGTTATTTAATATATCGTTACCGGTTTCTTGCAGGGAAGATTGCCATCTCATTCGGTTGTTTTGCTGCTACGAGGACGGAATAGATGGAAGTGGATAGAGTGTTAAGGGGTTTTGGTTTAATGTCCACGGGGTGGGTTAAGTTATTCAAAAGTGTCGGCATGGCTGGTTTGGAAATGGTAAATAAATACTTAATGTGTAGTTGGGTTTTATGTGGATTTGTGTATAATTTCAAGGAAAAAAAAAAGGTGGATTTTTATTTTAATGGTCAAGGTCGTTCCGGTGGAATGAATCTTGCACGTGTTGTAGAAGGGTATAAAAATCTTTTGCCATTCGTGGCCCGTATTGAAAAAAAAAAAAAAAGAAAAGACAACGAAAAACTCTCTCAATTGGTATTTGTAGAAATTTTATCCATTTTATTTATATGAAGAAAATTTATTGATTAGAAGAATTTTATTAATTATTTATTCAAAGACATTTTATTTACCAGATTTTTTTTTAGATGTTAAGAAAAGTTGAAGTATATTTAATTTGTACTAAATGCAAATAAAACACAAACACGCAAATAAATGCATATACGCGAATAAAATGTATTAACGATAGTTTTTAAGTATAAAAGATAGTTGATACTGTATGTTTCTCTTTTTTTATTTAAATGGATAAGAGGTCTATGGGCCATCTAATTAAGAATACTTGTTTTGGTGTAAGTTATGCATGTGTAATGCATGACATACTAAAACAAGGTATTGATTAAGAATACCTATTTTAGTGTAAGTCATGCACCACTTGTTTTAGTGTAAGTCATACCTGTTTTAGTGTAAGTCATGCACGTGTAATACAGATAAATACAGGGCTGTTCATAAACGTTGCGTACTCACCTGGTACTCTACTGTAGATTATACCACTACCCATACTGTAGATTTCTTTTTTTTTTATCTAAACATATGAGAGGCCCATGGGCCATCTGGTTAAAAATCCTTTTTAGTGTAAGTCATGCACGTGCAATACAGATAAATACAGGGCTGCCATAAACATTTCGTATTCACCTGGCGCCCCTTTAACTTGATAACCCCACAAAATTCATTGTATACTTATAATACTATATGAAAGATAATTTTTTTGGTACAATATACATACATATTGTTGGACTTGTGTTCCCTTTGTATATTCCCCGAATAATCCCCCGAAGTATGATGGTGGGGGAAAGTTACATTGCTTTTCAGAAAGATATTTAGAGTTCAGATATTTAAAAGATATAAAGATATTTAACTGCCACACATTTATACACATTGTCTCAATCGCCATAAAGTCTCCTTGTTTCTGAAAGCAGTGATTGCAACTGATTGTACTAGTGAATTCGCCTGAGCCCTCTGTATACCGCCTGTGCATGTCACCACTGGGCATATTATATATTAAATTACAAACAAAAAGTTTATTTTTTTATTTTATTTAGTTATTATTATTTGGTTTTTATTAAAATAGTTAATAATTTTTTTTTTTTTTTAACTTTTAACACTTAATATTACCATTGAGATAAGCAAAATAAAAGTATTTCATTATTTTTAATGAGTAATATTAAATAATTTTAAATTGTATTATTAATTATATTCATTATACATTTATAGATAATTCATTCATTAATTTACTTCGGAGTTTTGAAATTTTTTTAAATTTTAAACACTTTTCTAAAAAAAAATCGTAATGATTGTTTTAAATAAATTTCTTCGAATAAGATTATATCATATAGTACCGTTTTTTTTTTAATAATATAAACCAGGGTCTCACAATAATTTTTGTTCTATGAACCCCTTTTTTCCAGTAAAGGTCACTGACTCATTTTGCCTGTAAACTGAATGTCAGTGACCCTTTTCGACTATAAAATGTTTACTGACCCCTTTTTGACCTTTGAACAGACATTAGTAAATATACTTTTTCCATGGCGTATTAAATGATAATAAAATACATTATAAAGTAAAGTGTGATTCCAATTTAATTCTATTATTTGTGGAAAAAAAAAAAAAATAATATTTAATGTTGTTTTTAAATAAATTTCTTCGTAAAGTATAAAGCCAGCAAAATAAGGATCGCAGACTTAAGTAATTTTTTTTCACCAATGCGAATATTAATGCATTTTATTTTGAATGAAATTATTATGTGATAAAAAGAATCCATTCTTTATACTTTTAATTAAAAGTTGAACTAACGTTACTATAATTTATTAGGTGCATTCATATGTCAGTTGTTAAATTTATTGTAGTTAGAAATAAAGGAAATATAGAAGATAATGATTTTATTTTATCCATGTTCTTCGATTCTCTGAACAACACCCTGATAAAAAAAAATAATAATCGAAACATAAAAAACAGCACTATAATTCATTAGATATGTTCATATGACATTTTTAAATTAGAAATCAGGTAAAATAAAAAAAGATAATGATTTTATTTACCCATGTTCTTGGATCCCCTGAACGGGGGATTAAAAAAATAATGATGTAAGCATATAAAAATAACACTTTATTTTGTTAGATACGTATATACGACAAATGTTAAATTAATTAGAAACCAAGAAAAATAATGATTTTCTTTTACTAATGTTATTCGAACCTCTGAATGAATCCCTGAATTCAAAAATAAAAATCTAATAATACATAGAACTATAATTTATTTAACCATGACCATGAACCATCATGTTCCAATCTATGGTATATACATATACACTCAAGAGCCAAAACATTATGACTACCTGTCAATAACGAGTTGGCCCACCTTTAGCGCGCAACACAGCTTCAACCCGCCTTGGCATGGATTAATACCACCACTTAATACCAGTTAAATACCACTTCCACCTGATCACGCGCCTTCCACGTCATCCAGGCGAGTTTATTGCAAAATGTGGGGTGGTCATAATGTTTTGGCTCTTGAGTGCATATACATGCAAAAACTCTGGAACAATGTAATACAAAAACGAAGAGATTTATAATTAAGTTGTATTGACATCATAAATAATCTTAGTTTATAATTTAACAATGTTAATAACCTGCGATTTTACTGTCAACGATCGATTTATTAGATTCACTGGAACGAGTAAAACAAACCAGCAATATTTTCCTGCAAAGTGATGACCAGTTCCATAAAACGCTTGACCAACTTGCCAAGCCAAATCTGGTCCGAAACTGCCATTTTCTACTTTCCTGCAGAACTTAAGTACACACCGAAATCTCCTCGAGTGCTTCGCTTGATTATGTCCCACCTGTACGCATGGACAAGATTTCGCGAATACTCACACCTGCAAGACAATCGAAGCTCGAAGAACAATGAAGAAGAAGACAAAAAGCCTTTTTGAACGACAATCAAGGACAAGGCCCAATGACTTGATTGACTTACTGGGACTCGAATCACCCATTGGGTAATTACACAGCCGGAATAGGAAAAAAAAAAAAAAGAATCCATCATTATTTCCAGCAATCTTCGGGTTCCTTCTGGAGCAGTCACCTGAACCATGTTCCACCTAAGTGGTTAGTTTCGTTTTCGCGTATGTAATTGTGCGGGAATCCGAGTTGGTTATTAGATTTGTTTCATAACGTGATCAGCTTAGCACGGAAGGATGTAAAATGTTTTCTCTGTTCATGATATCAATGGTTGAGAATGTAAAGCCAGGACACAGAAAAGTGGGATTGTTTAGTTTGTAATCCTACAAAAAATGTGCAGTCAATTGTTGATGAAGCTGATTGAGAGATTTAAACTGATAGTGATTCATAGAATTAAATAACATTTTTATTAAATACTTAATAAAACTTATCGACCACTTTAGGATATATAATGGCATTATTATGAAACTATTCAATATATATGTGGGGTCACATTTTCAGAGTAACTTGCGCTCTGGCGCTCAGTACCAGAGGTTTACGAGCTCGACTTCCGGTGGTGGGACTCGAACCCGAAACACCAAGCGCCAGAGCTCTAGTCACTCGGCCATTCAGGCCCCCGAAGTATGTGTACATGCTAAAATAAAATCAGTATTTCAATTGAAATATTTGTACTTTTCCGTTAAGTAGAGTGTGCTTACCTCTGGAGTTCGGTGCCACAGCTTTCGGGTTCCAGTCATGGTGACGCTATGGATGTTTGTAATGGTTCGGAATCCACTTTAAACTGTAGGTTCCAGTCTAATATGAATGTTGAGTGTTGGGTGTACAGCTGACAACCCTACCCTGTAAAAAGAAAGCCTCTTCGGTCGTCAAATCTGCCAGTAAGGGGAACGCCTTGGCCCACTATGATCTATAGTGCCAGGAAGTTATATATATATATATATACACTATCTGGAAGAAAGTGACGGGACACCCCTCGAAAAGTAGAAAAGTCGACAATACGGCTGACACATGCGCAATAATAGGTATCACGTGTCAGCCATATCCTATAAATACTTTGTGGAGTCGACTAGAGTTGTTTTTCGTCAAGATGCCGCCACGGGAAGAGTTGTCTGAGTTCGAGAAAGGTGTGTTAGTTGGATTGCATCTTACCAAGGTGTCAATTAGGGAGATATCTTGTCACCGTAACTGCTCAAAATCAACTGTAGCACGCGTTGTGTGTCGCTACAAGACTGAGGGACACTGTGAGAACAAACCCCGAAGTGGACGACCTACAGTTCTCACCAGCAGGGACTGGCGGGTGCTCGGCAGGGGGATTCGAAGTAACAGTCAAACATCCATGGATAACATCGCTAATGAGTTTAGACAAGTTTTTCACAGGTGTGGCCGTTTCGGCCAAGATTCGTATCGAGGCCCATAAGTTGGAATTACACTGGACGTTCGGCGGCCCATAAGCCTTTGATTACGAAAGCCAACAAGAAAGCGCGCCTTCGATGGGCCAAAGACAACCGTACTTGGACTCTGGATGACTGGAAACGCGTCCTTTGGAGTGACGAGTCACGATTTACCCTTTTCCGTTCCGATGGACGTGTTTGGGTATGGCGTTTACCAGGAGAACGCCTTTTGCCCGAGTGTGTCGTCCCAACTGTAAAGTTTGGTGGAGGAGGACTGATGGTATGAGCCTGTTTCTCTTGGTATGGGGCTGGCCCACTGGTGAAGGTTGATGGTGCGATGAATGCGGATAGATACTGTGATATTCTCGACAATCATGTTCTTCCTATCTTGTGGGCAACGTACGGTATGGATGTTTGCTGGTATCAAGACGACAACGCAACATGCCGTGTTGCAAGGAGGTATGTGAACAACAACGATACATACAACATACATACAACAACATGTCTTGATTGGTATGTGAACAACAACGTTAAACGCATGGAGTGGCTGGCGCAGAGCCCTGATCTTAACCCAAATTGAACATCTCTGGGACGAATTGGACCGTCGGTTGAGGGCCTGCACCCCACTCCCCAAAAGCAAGCCTGTACTATGGAACTTCCTGTTAAACATTTGGAAAGAAATTCCTCTTGCCACTATGGCTAATTTAGTGGAAAGCATGCCCAGAAGAGTTGCAGCTATGATCGCAGCCAAAGGAGGCCCTACTCCTATTAATTTTAATAAATATGGGTTTATGTCGTTATAGTGTCGTGTCCCGTCACTTTCTTCCACATAGTGTATATATATATATTGCAAATGTGATTCATAACTCTTAGAGTCTTAATTTTTTTCACTAAGATAAATATTCAATCGCTTTGTGTGCATGGGCTATTGCCAGAATCTTCAAAAAGTTGTTATTTATTTATTATTGTTTTTAATTACAAAAAGTCTTATTTTGTACCTTAGTTAGTGATATTATGTCTTTCTGTGGTAGGAAAAACTTTGAATTCTCTCTGACGTTTTTATACACAACCAACGTTTATTAAACCCTCCACTCTGATAAAAATAGATGGTTGTGATTTTTATGCAAAAACACCATTAAATTGTGCAGGAAAACCAGTGTTATTAAGAATTGGTTTTATGAAATATTTAAAGGACGTAAAATGTGTTCCTTAATCAAAATGTATGTGTTGTAAAACATAAAACCAGGACTTGAATTTCCCAAGTGATATCCCATGTTTGGTTTATAATCGTACAAAGAATTGTTCAGTCAACTGTAGATGAAGGATGAAGTTGATTGAGAGATTTAATCTAACAGTCATTCATAGATTAAGAAAAAAATCATTTTTTGATGTATTGTTTTTATTACATATTCAGAAAAAATAATCACTTATCTTAGAATAGATAAACAGATAAGAGCTATGTTATTATATAAAGAAAAAGAAATTATATTTATCTATATATGTTTGACAAATGTGACTCATCTAATGTTTTTTATGCCGAGGGAGGGGGGGAATTTGAATTTTCTACTAATATATCTTTACACATCAGTCTTTTAAACTTTCACTGCAATAGAAAAGATATAGTTTAATTAATATTTTTATATAAAGAACCTCATTAAATACCGAAGGTTTAACTATTTATAATAATTATGCGTTAAAGACTGTTAGATGACAAAAGAATACATTGAATTAACAAACAGTGATGGGGTAAAGGTAAAAAGTATCTTCGCTGAGATGACTTTAAAGTTATGTAAATGATAAAACCACATTTATAAAAAAAAAAAAAAAAATTTATACATTTACAAATCAAATCTATATTTTTCCCTTCTAAGATATAATAAACGTTTATATTAAATTCATATCAAACCCAACTGTAATATGCAATCAAGTTACCAAACCGATACAGATGACTTACACATTATTAAACCGGCGCGTCG
The DNA here is from genome assembly GCA_021605095.1 of Caerostris extrusa. NCBI lineage: Eukaryota > Metazoa > Arthropoda > Arachnida > Araneae > Araneidae > Caerostris > Caerostris extrusa. The sequence goes on from BPLR01006866.1 coordinate 154,603, forward strand.
TATTATAATAAGAACTTTTATATTTGTCACAGTATAATCAAAGTTTCTGGAATGCTATTGTAATATTCAGCAATCTTATTCACCATAATGTCTTATAACTGTAGATTAATATTTAGTGAGATAATAATACATATTTAGTGAGTGCCATAGAATTTCTGTCTTTGTCACCAATTCTGTATTTGTTTACTTAATGCTATTGTATTATTTAGCATTCCTACGCAGCAAACATATAGAAAAATCAAAATGTCTGTAACTGTATATTAGTATGTAGTGAGATAGCAACAAATATATTGATTTGCGCTTTTTGCTTTGAATGCATATAATAATACTCAATAAATATGATTTTTCTAATAACATTTCTGATGTAATGTGACTGGGTTTTGAACATAGTACCATCTACTTTTAAGATTTTAAGAATACGACTTTTCGCTTAAAAATAAATTACAAATATGCTTTAAAACAAATAAAAACTCTCACAAAATTTATTAAATCATTATATTAAATTCATAACTTATCAAAATGCCATCTGCAATCAAGTTGCCAAACCAGTACAGACGACTCTAACCAGTACAACATCCAAACCAATACAGATATTATCATAAATGGCGCGTCATATTATAATAAGAACTTCTATCTTTATTACTATTGCATTCAGTGTTCACTTAATGCTATTATTATATTCAGTATTCTTATACAAAGGATACAGAAATAAATCGCAATATCTGAGAATTATTGCTTAGTATTTAATATCAACCAACTTATCGATTTGCAATTTCTTTCTTGAGTGAATGTAGTTGTTCTAGATAGAGGGGTGGGGGGGCAACCCGCGACCCACCTTGAACATTTTTCCGTCCGGTAAGATTTATCATACTTTTAAAAATATATTTATTTCATAATGGTCAAAGTAGTGAAAACTAATTTATTAAAAAAAGTACATTATGTGTGTGCCCATCTATTCAAAAATTAACTGTCGAAATTATGAGAAAATTAACTTTGATTTTAAAATAATATTCTTGCGGATATATGAAAGATATTGCTTGTTTTATATATGACTTTACAGTTATGAGTTCGCAGAATAATTAAATAATATTATGCGCTAACTCATGACGCGCGCGCATCTTGGAACTTCTAATATAACAGGTTCTATGTTTCACTTTAAGTGAAGTGACGCAGTGCCCATCCCTAGATACGCACAGTTGATTATTGATAGCAGAGCAAATCAGACTCTTAGTTCAGGCTGTTAACGCTTTTGGTTCAATTTACACCTGCGAATCGGTTTTTTTTTTTTTTCCCCGAAAATAAAATTGACCAAACACAAAACAACAGACTCAAACATAACGGACGCAACACCCATTACATGTGCAAATAAACAAATTGAGATCGATTTGCAAAAGTTAAGGGAAAGAGTGGAGAAACAAATATCGCACTAGTAAAATAAATATTTTTTAATGATTTCATTTTTTTTATTTAGTTTATATATGTTTTTACATTTCATTTTTAGTTTTATATATTTATTTACAATGTGCGTTTAGTATCTTATTATATTATCTATTGATTACATGTAAGAACAATAGTAAACACAATAATAATAACTCATTATGTTTTAATTTTTCACTCCAAAAAATGTCTACAGTGGGTCTAAATCTAATATGGGAATATATAATTTTATATGCGGCACGCGGAGTTATGATGCAAGATCATTTGGGTTGGCCACCCCTGTTCTAGAAAAACGATCTTTCTAATAATGTTTTGGATATCTTGCCTAGCTATCGACATTTATGCTGTAATATGATTTGACTGAATATGGCAAAAATTGTACCATCTGCTTTTATAACTATAATTATATGACTTTTTATCTTGTATAATTGTTGATGTTGAAGATTACTGGATATTCATAAAAGTTCTTTCAACAGAAAAATTACAGTGATAGTGATACATTTTCTCCTTTTGAAAAGATAACCATTTATCTCTTCAAAGATTTGACAGTTCAAAAACATTTTTTATCCGGTTATCTTTTAGTATTGACATTTTTTCAGCGTGTAATAATGTACGTGAAGGGAAAATATAATAAATTACTAAATCAAACATCAAGTTTTTTTTTAAAAGAGTGATTGATTTTCTAACAAATCTTTAATTTTTCAAGAAAAGAAATATTATTTTATGTTCAGAAGTCTAATGTATAGTTTCTTGAAAGTACCGTTATTTTGAAACCACTTATGCTAATTAATTGGACACAGAAACATAAAAATGTATTAGTTTTTTTATTTTTAATATGTAATTAATTCTTGAAAATATTATTATATGCCTCCTTTTCAGTTGTATTTTTAATTATAAACAATAAACAAAAAAATCTTTAAAATTAATAAAAATACCTTTAAAGTTTAATAAAATAAAAGATGATTTTTTTTTTATTAAATGCAAAAGATTTATTTGAAAGTCGATGAACTGCAAATAAAAATAATTATTTATTATAATTTTTTTAATACATAATAATTTTCAAAAATATATTTTAATAATGTATAAAATTTTCTATATATTTTTATAAATACATTTATAACACTGTAAATTGCCAAAGTATTTAAGGAACGTTAAAAAAGTTATTTTTCTTTTAGAAAAATTCTTAAATCGAGAGAAAAGGACATTTATTCTTGACAACATTTTATCTACAGTAACCAGCAATATCGTTTGCAAAATTTTAAAGTCATTTATTTTAAATAGGCAATTAAAATTTTAATACAATAAAAATGTATTATTTTTAAAAGTAATTAAATATATTTTATATGTAATTAATTCTTGAAAATATTATAATTGTCTGTTTTTCAATTGTATTTTTAATTATAAATAATAAGTCAAAAATATCTTCTCACAAAATTTATTAAAAAAAAAAAAAAAAAAGATGAATTTTTTATTAATGAAAAGATTTATTTGAAAGTGATGTACTACAATAAATTATCAAAAGAAATAATTATTTATTATAAATTTTTCATACATAATAATTTTCGTAAATATATTTTAATAATACATAAAATTTTCTGTGTAATTTTATAAATATATTAATAAAATTATAAATTCTCCAAGTATTTAAAGAACGTTAAAAAAATAGTCATTTATCTTAAATAATCAATTACAATTTTAATACAATAAAAAATGTATTATTTTTAAAAGTAATTAAAAATATTTTATATATAATTAATTTTTGAAAATATTATAACATGGTTTTTTCAGTTGTATTTTTAATTATAAACAATAAGTAAAAAAAGAATACTTCAAATTTAATAAAAAAAAGATGAATTTTTTTATTAAATGCAAAATATTAATTAGAAAATCGATGCACTACAATAAATTTATGAAACGAAATAATTATTTATTATAAATTTTTCATGCATAACAATTTTCGAAAATATGTTTTTAATTATGTATAAAATTTTTTTGTATAATTTTATTAAATATACTAATAACACTATATATTCTCAAAGTATTTAAAGAACGTTAAAAAAAAAAGCTATGATTTTCTTTTAGAAGAATTTTAATATCCAGAGAGGACATTTATTCTTGACATTTAGTTATCATTTATTTGGACATTTATTATATCGTTTGCGTATGCTTAAAAGTCATTTATTGCAAATAAACAATTAAATTTTTAATATAATAAAAATGTGTTAGTTTTAAAAGTAATTATTTTTTATACGTAATTAATTCTTGAAAATATTATAATACGTTTTTTTTCGGTTGTATTTTTAATTATAAACAATAAGTAAAAAAAATCTTCTTCTTAAAATTTAATAAAAAAAGATGAATTTTTTTATTAAATGCAAACGATTTATTTAAAAGTCGATGAGCTGCAAATAATTTATCAAAAGAAATAATTAATTATACATTTTTCATACATAATAATTTTTAAAAATATATTTTAATAATGTATAAAATTTTCTATACAATTTTATAAACATGCTAAAAACATTGTAAATTCTGAAAGTATTTAACGTTAAAAAAGAAAAAATATATATAATTTTTCTTTTAAATATTTTCTATATATAATATAATGTAATATAATATCTAAATATATATATATATATATATATTTTATGTATATTGTATATATATTTTATATATAATATATTCTTTTAAAGATTTTTTAAACCCAGAAAGAAGCAACCCCAAAAACCCAGAATTTATTCTAGACAACATTTTATCTGTAATGAACAGCATTATCGTTTGCATAAGTTTAAAAATTATTTATTGTAAATAAACAAAGTCGAGAATTTTTTAAATAAATAAATATTGAAGCAATAATTATAAGTAATAATTAATAATTGAGCAAAGGAATTGCATTATGTGCCTTTTTGGGAAAAGCTAAAATATCCTTATTAACACTATTTTGAAACTTTGGAAAACAATTTAACAAATAAGATGTGTATGTATGTGCTTGGCAGTGTGTGTATATTTGTGTTTGTTGGTGCATTGTATTTGTATTTGTGTGTGTGTATGGAAGATTTAAAATTGAAAAAAATAACTTTAATTTTTTTAAAGAAATAAAAATACAATAGACCAACAAACACAACGTAACTTTGCTTCCTCATGCCCACTGGCAAGAGCGCTTCCTGTGGTGTTCAGGAGGAATGGTTAGTTGGCTTACAGACTCACCTGGAGAGGAAGTATATTTCGCGCATCCTGTACATAGCCGAGTATCGGGTTTCGGCTTAGAAGTGAAAACCTTCCACGAATCTATAATTAAATGTGTTAAATGTTTTAAATATTGTATGTCTTTAGTTACACGTGCATGGTGTTTGTGCGTGTGTAAATAAAGCTGTGAGTTTTGTGCCTCAAGTATCTCAACCCAACTACACCCAGCTACAATCTGGTTACCCACCTCGCACACTACATACTGTTATCTTATTTTTCTTTTCTCATTAATAAACACAACTTTCAGTTGATATATATATAATATTTATTCCCATTCCAAAATACTTATTCGAGCAACCGCCCACCATCAGCAACTCCGTCGCGTTCCTTCTTCTGCCCTTGCTCTTATATTCGAATCCCCATATAAGACAACAGCCTTATATGGAGTTACAGGAGGAGGAGTTATGGAAGAGTCTCTTGTTCATGGCGCCATCTGTTGTCATTTATAATGACAAATAGTTTACAATACTTTTATTTTGATTTTATTAGGATACCATCTTTTTGTCATGTATTACTATGAATAACTGAAACGTAAACACTGTTAAGATATAGTATAAAAATTAAGCTTTTATTGGTTTTCTTACTAGTTCAGGACAAAAAAAAATACATTTAAAAATTTTTTACCTTTTTAAGACTTAAATAAAAATTGAAATTAAATTAAATAGTTCAGAAAAAAAAAAGATATTTTCTTTAAAAAAAAACCTTCGTAATATCAAATAATCACAATTTTTACACTTTCAGAATATGTGAAAGAATATTTAATTTTTTTACTGTTGAAATAGTTCTTTTCCTTTTTAAATTATGAAATATGGAATATCATTTATTTAAAAACCATTTCTAATAAACAGCAGTACCTTTTACATAAGCTGAAAAGTTCCAATTTTTTAAACTAACAGTATCCAGGTAAGCAATAACAAAGTAAGCAAGTAAGTAAATAATGTGAAGAAATAAAATTCCATGGATAATGATAATGTAACTATAAAATGTACTTTTCTTTCTACACACCAATCATTTTACATTTAATTAATATTAAAATACAAATTAAAAATTTTTAGTTTGTTACATTAATTACATTTATTTGTAATCAAACTTTTCAAGATTAACAGATTTCAAGTTTTCAACAGTATTCAAACATGCTGATAAAAAGTAATTTTTTTTTAAACATGTTTCAAATTAATTTTCAATTCATCTAATAAATAAATATAAATATTAAATATTTATTTGAATATATGCTAAAATGCTTTATGTATTAATCGTTAAATTATTCATAACGAATAAACAATATCAAGAAATTTCAAGTCAAGGCCAAATAAACTTTCTGTAGACAAAACAATATGATAATTTAAAAATCTTGTTTCTTTTCTTTACTGTATAATTGATTATTTACATTTCACTGTTTGAAAAATGTTACTAAAAACAATATCATCTCATAGTAACAGTAATATGTAATCGGATGTTTTTTTTCAAGATTTTTATAAAACTGAAAAGTATTAAAATTTAATGTAATAAACAACATTAGTGTCAAATACGTTCACATAAGAACGAAAGAACCCTTTTTTTTTAACTACTTAAGAAATAACACTATTTAGTTGTATGCAAAATATAAATTAAAAGTTGCTTAGTTGTAATAATTTACATTTATACATGGACGAATTTTTTATAATTTTATTCATAATAAATACAAATTTAATGACTGTTATAGAGCAAATATTTTTACTGGATTCCTAATAATTTTTGAATTTAAAGGAATCATTTTTTTACAAAAAGAACATAATTGTCTTCGGTATAAATTGATATGTACATATAGTACATATAAAAAATAAATATATAATTTTCTTTTACTTTGCTGGAGAAACAATACCCTATAAACAAGCTGGAACTGCAATGGTAGGAATGGTATTTGAATATACAACAGTGTCCAAAAAGTAAGACCAATTTTTAATTTAAAATTCCCGGGTCTTATGCAAATTCAATTTTTTTAATATAGCTAGCACAGTCCTTGACATCTGTGTGACATTTGACGTCAAAATATTCATTAGTGTTTGAGTAACGCTTGGCTTTGTGAGACGCTGAAACTGATTCCGGCGATTTTTGACACGTCTCAATTAATTGAGCAAAGAACTTTGCATTAAATTTTGTTTGCTAAAAATGTATGGAATGTTGCAGAAGGCATTCGGTGAGCATTCCTACAACGGAAAGAAATGTTTAGAAGTGGTATAAACAGTTCAAAGAAGGCAGAGAACGCGTAGAAGACGAAGAGACTTCTGGTCGACCATCAACCTCAACCGACGAAGCTCACGTCCAAAAAAAATTAAAGATTTGGTGCTTGCAAACCGTCTATTTACAATTAGAGACATTGCTGCTGTTGTTGGAATTTCAAAAGGATCGGCCAATTCCATTTTGAGTTTCAAACGCGTCAAATCTCTATTGGTACCGAAAACAATGAATGCGCCAGATCACACTGCATTGATTCTTCATGACTTTTTCGTCAAAAATGAAATCCATATCGTTCCACAACCACCGTATTCACTTCGTGCGACTTCTGACTATTCAATGAACTCAAAAGGCCACTCCGGTCGATTGAAGAGATTCAATGTGATTCGTCGTGCGCTTTGAAGGCCATCCCTGCGGATGACTTTTTAGCATGAAGTGAGGATTGGAAAAAAAGTTGGCATATGTGTATTGTGTCCGGAAGGGATTACTTTGAAGGCGATGAAATAAATTTGGAAGAATAAATAAAAAGTTTTTGAAAAAAAAAAAAAAAATTGGTTGTACTTTTTGGGCACAGTAGTAAACTATTTATTATATAGCGAAGAAAATATATTTATATTACAGAAACAGAATTATTATTTATTAGTATGTAGTGTATGTATTATGTAGTTTATTTTTAAAATGATTAAAATTAAATATTTATAAAATGATACAATATTGAATGATACAAAAATATATTTATTTAATATATTTCTAATCGCTAAAAAATTATTTCGAAATTTTTTAACTTTATGCTAATGTAAACTATTTCAAATTAATTTAAATTTTCTACATTATTAATTAAAAATTTTTTTTTATTAATGCTTTTAACTCAAATTGCCTTTCACAATGTATAACTACATCCAGAATTAGAACAATAGCAATATCCTCTTCTTAAAATAACAAGAAATATAACATAATTAACAAATGTGATGGAATTTCATTTGATGTTATTTATATTCACTGTTTATTCACACTAATTTACATTTACTTGCACATACCAAACTTCCAATACTAATAACCCTTAAAGAAAACACTTTTAATTCATTCAAAATGCTTCCAGAAGAATAGCGACAATCTTTCTTCTGCATAAAAAGTCAAGCAATTCATTGCGAATAAACAATGTACAGCAGTAACTTTATCACCAATGTCAACCGAACTCTCACGGACAATGGCAACCTAACACCCTGCAATTATAAAACACCCTTTCCTTCCCTTTTTACATAACAAATAATTTGCAATTCTCCAATAATCATATCCATCCTAAATATTAATCTACTGCTATATAAATACTTACATTGTGTTGGGAAAAGACGATATATTATCTAACACATCGACTTCCGTATGCATTCTGTGCATCGAATAAAAAAAAAAAAAAAAAAAAGAAAGAAAATGTTCGAGATGACCCTCAACGACGATTAGAGCTCTTTCCTCATATTCCCTTGATTTATGGATCGCATCCATTCTTCCTGAAAAGCACAAGAAAGTCTTCTTTTTCGTTATCCTCCTTCTAATATCATTCCATTTTTCTCACGAGGCACCCCTACAAAGCCACCGGCGGCGATATTTTCGCAGCCAATTGCTCTGATTGGCGATGAGATACGAGTTGTCCTTCAAATCTCCAATCTAATAGCGGCTGCATGTCTGTAGCAGGTGATGCAGTAGACGAACTCCATCCCGGCAGATTTAATCTGATTACGGGAACCGGATGACGGAATGGAAAAATAGGGATGAATTCCGGTAATGGGTTTGAGCGCTCAGAAAGTCTCTTAATTTTGAGAGCGATTTGACTGAATTTTAGAGCCTGCAGTCTCCTTGAAGCAGGAGCGATCATTTATCTCAATTCTGTTCTACGATAGGCATACGAGTAATGCGCCGGCAATATTCTAGAAATTTTTACGTCTGTATAGATAATGATGATGGTCATTGTCTAGAATTTGAATGGGCTTTCAATTTCATATTGGTATACTATAAAAAGTTAATTTTTTTTTTTTGTTCTAATGCAGCTGGCAAAGATTTAGACAGTTGTTCTTTGATGCCTTAAGACAAGCGCTGCACTGACGTTACTCACTGAGCACTATCCAGGAGATGCATGTAGCTCGAAGATAAACTAGTAACAATACCCCCGGAACTCTCTATGATTCTATTAGACAGGGACCCATGTTTTAAATGGATTTCGAACCACTACAAACATACATGGCACCACCTGGACTAACCAGAAACCTGTGGCACCGAGTGGCAGAAGACTTGTCACTTTTCCATCAGGCCCATGTTAATGTATAACTATTTAAAATTAATTTTATTAACTCAAATTTTATATATCCTAAATTAAAAATGGGGCTTCGTGACCCACTGACTAGCGCTTTAGCAATCGGCACCCCAGGTTTCGGGTTTGAGTTCCTTGTGTGCCATGGATGATTGGAGGGTTTCGGAATCCACTTTGAATCGAATGTCCCGATCTAATATGACTGTAGAGCATTGGGCATAGGGCAGACAGTCCCCGTAAAAAGGAAAAAAAAACATCTCCTGTCTCGTAATCTGCCATTAGGCTGTAGACCTTGGCCCTCTAGAGGACTGTTGTGCTATTGATGATGACAATGATTAATTAAAAATACTTTTATCTGAAATTACTTCTTACAATGTAAAAGTACATCCAGAATAGGCACAGTAGCAATATCCTCCTTTTAAAGTAACAATAAATATAACATAATTAAAAAGTGTAATGAAATTGTATTTGTTATTATTCGCATTCATATTTTATTCGCCATAATTTACATTTACTTACACTTAATACGAACATATTCAACTTCAAATTATTATTAACTTTTAAAGAAAACACTTATAATTTATTTAAAATGGAAGCATTTTCCAGAATAAATTATAACATTCTTCTGCATAAAAAAGTCAAGCAATTCACTGCGAATAAACAACGTACAGCAGTCACTTTATCACCCATGTCAACCGAACTCTCATGGACAATAGTAGCATAACAACTCGGAAATCATAAAACATATTTAATATTTAATATGCAATTATAAAAAATATTTAATATTTTATAATATTTCCTCCCCTTTTACAGAACAAATAATTTGCAATTCGAACGAACGCCTACATCAGATCGTATCCATGCTATATATTAATCTCCTGCTATGTAAATACTACATTGTGTTGGGAAAAGACGATATATTATCTAACGCATCGACTTCCGCATACATTGAATAAAAACAAGTAATATAAAAAAATCAATTCGTACTTTTTTTTTACTATATTGAAGAGAGTCCTTTATAAATAATTTTGTAAAGTTTATCTGGCGCCCTCTATTGTTTGATATATGCAACTTAAATAAAAAAAAAAAAAACCAAAATTAATTAATGAAATTTAATTAATATTTGAAAAAAAGATTTAATATTTTAAAATTAAATTTAATTTCAATTTTTTAACATTTGAAAAAAATTGAAATTTGAATTCATATATTAATTTTGAATTAATATTTGAAAAACTGTTCTAACATCAGTGTCATCCACTACAAGTTCAAAAACGTATTTGAACTTGAGTGGATGAATAAGAAGTATTTTATGAACGATTGAAAATTTCAACAAGATATATATAGGGAGAGCGTGAACTAATAGTAGGAATTGAAAAAGAAAGAAAATGTTCGAGATGACCCTCAACGACTCTTAGAGATCTTTCCTCATATTCCCTTGATTTACGGATCGCATCTATTCTTCCTGAAAAGCACAAGAAAGGCTTCTTTTTCTTCTAATAGTATTCCATTTTTCTCACGAGGCACCCCTATAAAACCACCGGCGGTGATATTTTCACAGCCAATTGCTCTGATTGGCGATGAGAGATACGAGTTGTCCTTCAAATCTCCAAAGTAGCGGCTGGATGTCTGTAGCAGGTGATGCAGTAGACGAACTCCATCCCGGCAGATTTAATCTGATTACGGGAACCGGATGATGGAATTGAAAATAGGGATGAATTCCGGTAATGGGTTTCAGCTCTCAGAAAGACTCTCTTAATTTTGAGAGCGATTTGACTGAATTTTAGAGCGTGCAGTTTCCTTGAAGCAGGAGCGATCATTTATCTCAATTCTGTTCTACAATAGACATACTTAGATACGGCGAATAATGCGCCGGTTTTATTCTGGAAATTTTTACGTATGTATTGATAATGATGATGGTCATTGTATAGCATTTGAATGGGCATCCAATTTCATATTGGTATAAAAGTTAAATATTGAGCAATAAAAAAAAGTTCCACCAATTTTTCCCATCGGATTTGGTATGACCTTGCAGTGGTGGATGGGGTTTCCACCACTGCAAGACAGTATCACAACTGTAACAACCACCAACAGTATCACAACTGTCGAATATCATTTTTTCTATCAAAAAACCGGAACAATCGAGCACTTTGAACACTACAGTTGGTTTCATGTGCAATTCATGCCAAATACATTGTCATTTCGTTTCAAAATATCACTGGCAGCCGAATTCCCTTTCTTTATGCCGCTTACAGCTCCATCTATTAATACACTACAGAACTTTTCTTTGATGCCATACCGGTTCTCTCTTAAGTATCTTCAGTTTAAATTTGAACTCATTGGGAGAAGTAGTTCTTTTTCTACAGTATTTTGAAAGTGAAACTTTAATTATAATCACTCTGAATAGCCTTGGGTACATTTGGTAGGAGTTTAATAAAACAAGCAGGTGTTTAAAATAGAAGACAATGTTAAAAAATTTAGAGAGACCATTCGTCGATGAATCAAAAGATGGCTATCAAAATTTTGGCTGCAAAAGCGAAAATCTATAATTAAACCTAAATTATGGGACTGCAATACAAAAGATTTTAATTGCCTTTTGTTATTCATATTCAGGTTAGGTTGGCCTGCACGGTCATCTTATGCTCACTTTGGGCTAAACAGACAGGAACCTACAGTTTAAAGTGGATTCCGAACCACTCACAAACATCCATGCCACCGCCAGGATTCGAATATGAAGCCTGGGATACCAGAGAGCGTTAGCCACTTGGCCACCAGGCCGCTACTCATATTCAGGGAAGGGGGCTTTAGTGCAGTCCCAAATTTGTTAAAAAAAAAGAAAAATGACAATTAATAAGTAAAAAGAACAATAATGTTTACAAAGCCACTTAAAGAATTTGAAATTTTTCAGAATTATTTAATCCGCATGGATTCCTAAATAACTGTCTGGTCTGATAATATATCGATTTAATTTTTTATGGGGGGGGAAAGGGAAATAATTATTTAAAAAGTGTTTTAAAGCAAGCATTACACCTGAATTTTCCAAGTTTAGCTTTCAATATTAAAGAAAGAAATAATATGTAAAATAATTAAAAATTTTATTAAGCAAACATTAAAGTGGAATTTTTCCAGAAAACGATTTTCAACTCTCTAATGTCTACAATTAAAATTTAGTTAAATAAGTTATGCAATTTTCTAATAAACAAGAATCTTATTTTTAGTATGAAAACCTGTTGTGTTTTCATTTTTTTCTTTATTTCATGTTCTCACTGTACGTACATAAAAAAAAATTGTTTCACTTTTATTCTTTTCCAATTTTTTTTAAAAACTAATTTGAGATTAGGGCAAATATCATTGTAAGCTAGAATATCAGTGAACAATCCCTTTAATAAATCTGTTGAAATAGTTCTACCTTGAATCTCATGCACGCGTATCCCTTACTTTTTTGTTCATATTCATTGAATTTCTCTTAATCTTTTTTTGATAAACCTTGAACCTCTTCAACAAGAAAAAAAAAAAGTTTTTATCTTGTTAAAACCAGGCTTTCATCTCTCAAAGAAATGTTATTCCATTACGAACATTTCCCCCTCCTCTCTCTCTCTCTGTATATATATATATATATATATATATGGTGTATGCCAGGGTTACATAAATCTTTTAAAAGCAGTGAGTCTAAAAATCTAACATAAATGTTTCATTTATTTAAGTATAAAATTAAAATGAACAAAAATTTGTAATTGATTTCTTAAATGGTTTAATGAAAAGCAAATAAAAAAAATGTTAAGCGTGATATTACAATAGTTGTAAAGTGTTTTATTATTTGATTAGATTTTGTTGTAACCAAGGGCAAAAGGGATTAGTTGTTAAAAGATTTTTATTAGTTTTTTTTTTATATTCATGCTTAAAAATGTTTGTTTACAAATGTATGTGTTAATCCAAGCAGATATGCATTTTAATGCATTATTTAGTAACAACCACAACTATTTTAACTTTAAAACGGAGCATGATTTTGACAATAAATATCTCAGAGTAGATAAAAATTTACTTTTATAGATAATAAATATTACCTGCATCATAGTTACTACATTATTGACAAAAGATATAATCTTTTTTTTTGTTTGCAACATAATAGGAAACATTAAATAAAAAAAAAAAAAATATATATATATATATATATATTTTAATTTTATTTCTGTATTGAACTGAAAGTGAATCATGTTTCTGATTTTAATCTTTCATCAAAAGCTGAAAATCTTCAAAAATCGTTATTAATTATATTTGTAAAGTTAAATGGACAAATAATAACATGAATAGGTCTGTGCATCTCTGACGTAACTCTTTCTTCTTCTTCAGTGGCGTTGCAGCCTCATGGTGAGCCAAGGCCGTCGATTCCAAAACATGCGATGTTGTTATCTTTTTTAGGGGCATTTCTTTTGTCGGTCCTACGCTCTGCAGTTATTTCAGACTGGGACCTACGGTTTAAAGTGGGTTCCGAACCATTACAAACATTAATGGCACCTTGGCTTCGGACTCGAAACCGGTGGCATCGAGTATCAGAGCTCTAGTCACTCGTCTACCATGCCCCTCAGTCTTTCTTAGGGGCATAAAAGAATCTTCATGCGGCCTTAAAGTCAAACTTGACGTTGTTCAAAGTGTTCATGTCATTAAGGCATTACAAGGATTGATCTTGTAAATGCAGTGGTTAGGATGTTTATGACCGTACTCTTTGTTCCAAGGAATCGCTTTAAAACAGTTTTAAAGCTCGAGATTCTTTAAAACAGGAAGATAGTTAGCAATTTGATTTTTAACAGAATTGTTACCAACTTGATTTCAAACAGATAATTTGCAACTTGATTTTTAATAGGTACATAGTCAGCAGACCTGTTTTCAGTAAAACAGGTCCAAGAGATCGTCTTCCACTCTTTGGTATTCAAATAATCATGTTATTCCTGCAGCATGTATGTCTGGCAATGAATACCATAAACTGAAATGGGATAAGGGCACTGCAATCCCATAGACATACCAGGATTCGTATGTTTCACCACATTTGTTAAATCTTTGATAATAATAAAACCTTTAATAATTTGATAAATAAAACCTTCGATAATTTGATAATAAACTCCCTGGTAATGGCAAGCAATGCAGCATATCTATCTGCACAAATAAGCCAACAAAACTTCCGCTTATCATGGTAACAGAGCCATTGCTGACTCTTAGCTGTCCAATGTTTTGTCAGGTATTTCAATTTCGAAACCGTTTAAGTATACGAAACTCCGTTTAAGAATATATATATATATATGTATATATACAGCAAAATATCGTTAATAGCTGACATGACAAACCTATATTCTTTCCTGTGCTACAAAAACGCAAACTACTATTTGGTAATGAGCAGGTCTAGCACTTATGAACTATTTCAACACCCATTCTGTCTATTTGATTAAATTTGCAAACTGATTCTTCTGCGTATAGTATCTCTCAGATATGTTTTAATGTTTTAGCTTATCATTTCATTGATTCTTAAGAAAAACCTTGCATGCATTTATTGAAGAAATATACAGTTTATTATTATATTGTGTAGCGATATTAACTTTGACTTCAAAAGCCTAAGCCTTTATTTCTCCTCTAAGAATTTTATGTTAAACAGTAGGTCTTGGTGTAATTCGCCTAAAGTGTGCAAAAAATGACCAAAAAGAGCGACAAACTAAACCAATCTATGAATTTTACCTTTCCCAATCATCTTCATTTCTAAAAGAAATTATAAAATACACTAATTTCGAAAGGAATAAATACGTTGCATCCACTTTTACCAAAACTATTCACATGGAGGCTTTTATCACGCTGGAAAAGTTACTGGAAATATTGATCTTAGACAGAATAAATTTTTCTTTAATCTCCTTAATAGCCTTAAGCTCCAAAGTGATTCCTTGGGGCTCGTACGTCTGTCAAGGGCGATTCTCCTTCGATCGTCTTCCTCAGAAAGTAGACGAAAACACTGCTAATGACCCGAATCCTTTCTGTCATGGTATAAGGCACCATTATTAAAAAAACTCTTAGCAAATGATCCTCATCCTCAGAGAAAAAAAAATGCTAAATATGTCATTACTTACAAAATAAGATTAGAAATGTAAATACAGTGTGTTAGAGTTAAGAAGATGTTGGTTAAAAAAAGTTGTTCTGAGGCGGATTCGTTGATTTCTATCTGTGTAGACATTTCCTAAAGTAAAATAGTTGTTTACTTAAGAGAGTTTTATTTAAAAATCAAATATTTTATTAATAAATACGATCAAAACAATAAATAAAGATTACTGGATGTCTTTTAGTTTTAAATAGTCTTTCCATGTTACTTTCTTGTTGTTTGTAAAAACCTACATCATCATCAGTGGCGCAACAGTCCCCATGGTGGGAAAGGCCGTTTGCCTGTTGGCAGCTTGGCAGATTTCTAGACGGCAGATGTTTCTTTTTATGGGGTAGGGTTGTTCGCCCTACGCTCTACGCCAGGTTCAAATCTTGAGGTGACATGAGTGCTTGTGAGTGGTTCGAAATCCACTTAAAACTGTAGGTCCCGGTCTAATTAGACCAAATTGGGCAAAAAATGACCGTACAGCGACAAACCAAACCAAATCACCTACATGAAATTCCTTTTATATATACCTGAATGGCTGACACGACAAATCCATACTCGCTTCCTGTGTTATAAAATCACAAACTCTACTTGACAAAGGACAGTTCCAGCACTTATGAACTACTTCAATACGCATTTCATTAAATTAGCAAACTGAATCATCTGCGTATCGCTCAGATATGTTTTAATATTTTAGCTTATTGTTTCATATATGCTTAAGAAAAACATTGTACGCATTTATTGCAGAAATAATTATATTATGTAGCGATAATAACTTTGACTTCAAAAAATACTTTATTTATCCTCTACGAATTTTATCTTTCACTTTCATCTACATTTCTTAAAGAAATTATAAAATACACTAATTTTGAAACGAATAAATACGTTGCATCAACTTTTACCAAAGCTATTCACATGGAAAGCTATTCACATGGAAAAGTTCCTGGAAATATTGATCTTAGGGTAATTTTTTTCTTTAATCTCCTTAATAGCCTTAAGCTCAAAAATGTTGCTCCCATTTCTTGGGGCTCGTATGTCTGTCAATGGCGATTCTCCTTCGATCGTCTTCCTCAGAAAGTAGACAAACACACTGCTAATGACCCGAATCGTTCCTGTCATGCTATAAGACACCATTATTAAAAGAAAACTGTTAGCAAATGATCCTCATCCTCAGAAAAATAGAAATGCTAAATATGTCATTACTTACAACTAAGATTAGAAATGTAAATACAGTGTGTAAGAGTTAAGAAGATGTTGGTTAAACATGTTGATTCGTTGATTTCTATCTGTGTAGACATTTCATAAAGTATGTATGAAAAACAGTTTACTTTTGAAAGACAGTTTCATTTAAAAATCTAATATTTAATTAGTAAATATTTTCAAACAATAAATAGAGATTACTGGTTTGGTTTGTCGCTCTACGGTCGTCTTGTGCACACTTTAGGTTAAACAGACTGGGACCTACTGTTTAAAGTGGATTCCGAAACAACTAACAAACATCCATGGGGAGGAGGATTCCGGGATCCAGGATTCGAACCTGGAGTGTAGAGATTACTGGAAAGAAGAACAGATAGAGATTTTATAAAGATTAATTTTAGATAGTCGTTCCATGTAAGCTTCTAGTTGTCCGTAAAAGCCTTACTAAACCTAATGTTAAAGATCGAAATTATTTCTCCAAATATATGCACATGATAAAAAAAAATCAATATTGCAATTGTAATATTTATACATTTTCGTTATATAGAGCATACTTTTCTATGGCTCTGGTAACACAGGCTTCAGGTTCGAATCCTGGCAGTGGCAGGAATGTTTGTGAGTGGTTCGGAATTCACATAAAAGTGTAAGTCCTGGTCTAATTAGTGCAAAGTGTGCAAAAGGTGACAGTAGAGCGACAAGCTAAACCAAATCGCTCTGGCCCTGGGTGTCACAAGTTTCAGGTTCGAGTCCCGGCGGTGTTTGTTGTGGTTCGAAATCCATTTTAAACCGTAAATCCCGGTCTAATTTGACCGTAGAGAGTTATGAGTAGGGCCGACAACTCTACCCAGTAAAACGAAAATTTCTCCTGTTTCGAAATTTGCCAGTAGATGAAAGGTCTTGGCCCACCATGGACTGTAGTGCTACGGAGTTAGTTATACTATACATATATCATTATATATAACAAATATATATTACATATTTCATTATATATCTCACTTCGTATAAAATAATTTAAAGAATTTATTTGGAATCCACTTTAAACCATAGGCTCCTGTCTAATACGACTATATAGTGTTGGCTATAGAGATGACAACCCTATCGTGTGAAAAGGAAACTTCTCCTGCCTCGAAATATGCCAATAGGCGGGCAACTTTGGCTCACAATGGGCTGCAGTGCCAGGGTTTGGTTTGGTTTGTCGCTCGGTAATTTTGTGCACACTTTGGTACGGTAATTTTGTGCACACTTTGGGCTAATTAGACCGGGACTACAGTTTAACGTGGATTCCGAACCACCCACAAACATCCATACCACCGCCAGGATTCGAACCTGAAGCCGGTGATATGAAAGGTCAGAGTTCCAGTCAATTGACCATCAGGCCGCTGTAGTGCCAGGGATAAGTTAGTTGGAGCATACTTCTTCCCCACTTTTTAAAAAAAAAAAATTTCTTTCATAATAATTAAACGACTCAATAGTTAAATAAACAAAACAATAATTAAACTATCTACAATAAAATATGTATAAATAAATCTATTTTTTGGATTTCAAATTTCTACTTCAAGAATGTTAAATATCTATTTTGATGAAAAAATGCAAAAATATCCATTCCCATTATACACTCAAGAGCCAAAACATTATGACCACCTGTCAATAACGAGTTGGTTCACCTTTGGCGCGCAACACAGCTTCAATCCGCCTTGGCATGGATGCCACAAGTCCTTGGTAGATGGCCGGAGACAGATTGTACCAGATGTTTAAGCAACGGTCACGCAAATCCGAGATATTGCGAATTGGTGGTTTTTCAACTCTGAGCTGCCGTCCCAGGACATCCCAAATGTGTTCTATCGGATTGAAATCCGGTGAGTTAGCCAGCCAGGACATTAACTGGAGTTCAGCATCATGTTCCTCGAACCACTCCAACACAATTTTAGCCTTGTGACAAGGGGCGTTGTCCTGTTGGAACATTCCATTTCCAACTGGAAAAACAGAGGCCATGTAAGGGTGCAACTGGTCCGCAATGATGTTCAGATACCCTGTAGCATTCATGGTCTGCTCTACCACAACCACGGGTCCCAGAGACGCCCAAGAGAACGTCCCCCAAAACATAATACCGCCACCACCGGCCTGTGTATGACCTACTGTACATTGAGGGAGCAACTGTTCGCCTGGAAGACGGCGTATCCTGACACGGCCATCGGCGTGATGAATGACAAACCGTGATTCATCTGACCAGGCAACTCTCTCCTCCTGATCCATGGACCAGTCACGATATTCCCGGGCCTAGCGCAGGCGCAGTTGGCGATGACGCTTGGTCAGCAAAGGTTCACGAGTGGGACGTTTGCTGCGTAGCCCCATATCCAACAGTGTCCGCTGCACAATGTGCTCCGATACTATTCTACTTGGCCCTGCATTGTATTGGGCTGTCAGCTGAGCCACTGTCTGGCTCCGGTTTTGCTTCACCATGCGAGACAGTCTCCGACGACCTTTTTCTTTTATAGCGTGTGGATGTCCAACACCATGTCGTCTACTGCTGGTTTCACCGTCATTCATCCACTTTGCATAGGTACTAACAACTGTAGATCGCGAACAACCCACGAGTCGTGCAGTTTCCGAAATACTTGTTCCGAGCCTTCGAGCCATTACAATCTGCCCTCTATCAAAGTCGCTTAGGTCCGCAGCCTTTCCCATGACGCACAGAAGTAAGTGAAAGAATGATTCTTCAGACTCTCCAGCAGCAGTTAAATACCACTTCCACCTGATCACGTGCCTTCCACGTCATCCAGGCGAGTTCATTGCAAAATGTAGGGGTGGTCATAATGTTTTTGCTCTTGAGTGTAAATTACAGTGTATCTGCTAATTTTGAGAGAAATTATATTTATAATGATATATTATATTTAAAAATTTATTATTTTTATTAACTTCATTTAACTTAACGCTAAAATAAATTACGAATTAACATCGTTCTTCTATATACAGTAGGATGATTTGGTAAGGCCATTTCCTCTAATGTTAGTGTCTACATGAATTTGAATACATTTAATGCGAATATAAATTCACAACCATTATTAGACTCATGGAATCTGAATTAGTCCTTGTAATTTAGGTAATTGAAGTCTGTTACAGTAATGTGATTCATGAATTTACATGTCATGAATATAATCCAGTATATATCAGAAATTGATAAAATCTATACGTAAATGACATTCGCTAAACTTAATGCTAATGTTTAAGTTATAAAAATCGATAGTAATTCGAATACGAATTTATTGGGGAGTTTTTTTTTTTTTTCCACATTTTATTTAATAAATTCTAAAAACATTAAAAGAATTCCTAAAATAATATTTATATGTTAATAATAAAGAAGGCAAGATTATGATTTTCAAATTAGTCATATCAATAATTGGTCATTGGTCAAATCAATATTAAAAGAGGTATGATAGCTCAAATATTTTTTTCCTAATATATGTTTCAACTAGAGCTCTGGCACTCGGTAACACATGTTTGGTGTTCGAGTCAAGGCGGTGCCATGGATGATTGTAGTAGTTCAGAATTCCTTTTAAACCGTAGGTCCTGGTCTAATATGACTACTACTACCCGATACCTGTGTGTAGTAGTAGTAGTCATATTAGACCACAGCTGTGTAAAGTGCCACTTTACAGTTTAGGAATGATGTGGGCGAGAAGAAGTCTGATTGGGCTCTGTGACGCTCTACGGTCATGTGAGACCGGGACCTACGGCTTCAAGTGGATTCCGAACCCCTAGCAAACATCCACTGCACCTCCGGGATTCGAACCCGATAACTGGGGTAGCGAGCGCCAGAGCGCTAGCCACTCAGCCATCAGGCCCCCTGGTCTAATATGACTGTAGAGCGTTGGGCGTAGGGCTGATAACCCTACTCCTTAAAAGAAAGCATCTTCTGTCTTGAAATCTGCCAGTAGACAGTCGGCCTTAACTCATAATTGGGCTGTTGTGCCAATGAAGAAGAAGAGCATTTTTTTTGTATAAAACTTTATGACGTTTCGTTATAAAATTCACAAAAAAATATATAAAAATCTTTGTTGTGTTCCCAACATACATATTTTGCAGCACTTATAATAGCTATCAAAGTATTATTTAACGCATTAGCATTTATTTAATTTTAAAAACGTATTATGATTCGAAAAAACAATAGAACAATTTATGGATTAAATAAAATAATCAATATTTTGTTGTCAAACATGTACATCAGAATAAAAATAATCTGTTATATCACGACTTGATTTTCTTAACGACGAGCCGTTAAGAATTTTACACTTTTGTTTTAAAACGCAGATATTATATTACGGATATTACATATATTATGTAAAAATTATATGCAAATTCAATAAATGATAATTAATCACGAACTCCAACTATTTTTATAAATTCCAATTATCATCCTCCAAATATCACCCATTCATCAATATCAACAATCAATATTAATCTCATAGATCTTTTATAATAAATTCTAAAAAACACATAAATCTCAAAAGCGTTAAATATCAAGAATAATTTTAAACGATTTCACTTACTTCTTGATCATTGACCTGTTCCTTGAAAACCTGGTTGAATGTCCTAACTAAATTTTTATGATAAGAATGTGACATTATCATGTCATCATCATCATATTTCCTTTTAGTAACCCCTATGGAATTTTACAATATATTACAATAATAAAAATAATAATTCGTATATTCAAATTAAACATCTGAACTTTGACTTGTAAAAATTATTTATCACGCCAACATACAAAATCGGAATATTACAGACGGGAAGATAAGCGTAAAACTAGCTTACATAAAAAAAAAAAAAAACAATAATAACAAAAATAATGAAAAGAGAATGATGACGTAACAAAAAAAATTTTACTTTCAGTGTCAAATCGTGAAGTTAGTTCAAGTGTGTCAAGTTTATTTTCATGACTTAATTATTTTATTAAAAATTATTTTTTTGATATTTTATACTGAATTATTTTAAAAATATATAATATTTTTATGCAAATAAAATAAAAAAAATTTTAGATGATTATTTAAAACGATTAATGACAGTTTTGAGTATAAATTTCAGTTTTTTTCAAACGATTATTTTCAAAATAATCGTAATCTTAATTTCAAACGATTGTTTTCAAATTAATCGCTTAAAAATAAAACTGAAAATAATCGATTAATTTTCATAGTAATCCCAAATCAAATAATTTCAAAATAACGTAATCTTAATTTCAAACGATTATTTTCAAATTAATCGTTTAAAAATAAAACTGAAAATAATCGATTAATTTTCATAGTATTCTCAAATCAAATAATTTCATCGTTTTCCAAATAATCGTTTGAAAAATATTATAATTCAGATGATTATTTTATAATTAATTATTTTACGATTTTTTATTAAGATTATTTTATTTTGATTATTTTTTGATATTTTATAACGAATTATTTTTTAGGAACTTTAATCCTTTTGTACAAACGAAAAAACCTTAGATGATTATTTAAAACGATTGATACGATTGATGATAGATCGACGATATTCAAAGTAATCTCAAATCAAATAATTTTCAAAATAATCGTTTGAAAAAAAAATATTATGACGATTATATTATAATTTATTCTTTTACGATTTTTTATTGCGATTATTTTGTTTTTTATTATTTTTTGATATTTTATAACGAATTATTTTTAAAATTTTTAATCCTTTTGTACAAACGAAAAAAAAAGTTGTGATGATTATTTGAGACAATTGATGACAGTTTTAATTATAAATTTCAGTTTTATTTTCAGACGATTAATATTCAAAGTAATCTCAAATCGAATAATTTTCAAAATAATCGTTTGAATTCAAAAGATTATTTTTTTTAAATTGTAAAATATTATTAAAAATGTTTATATATCTTGTAATTTATCTTTGATTACTAGAATTCAATCTTCCATATCTTTCAATATTAAATTAATATCTTTCTATGTTCTAGTATATTATAGTAAATTACAGTAAGTTGTAATTTTAGTCAATATACTGTAAGTTGTAATAATTAATCTGGTTTGATGGATTATTTTAATTTATTTTCGTCTATTTTAATAAATTTAAAAATTATATTTAAAAATTAATGAAAGTCAAGAATAACTCATACATTTCTCCTCCAAAACCTATAAACATTCAACATTTAATTAATTTTCCTTCATTTTTCTATTTAACAAATAAATTCACATAAAAATGTCTCAAATAAAATAGAACAAGAATATTTTGTTGATGTTAATTATTTTTTATACATTCGTCAAGAAAAGATTATATATTTTTTGAAACAGGTTCATGAAAATTCTCAAATTTTTTTTTTTTTTTTTTATAATTTTTATTACACATTTTTATTTTTTTTTTTATAAATTCGCTATAAAACAGTTGATTAAAAATTTTTAATTTGGCCAGAGATGTAGGATTAATTTTTGCAGACTAAGGTTCAAAAAATAATTAGAACCAATCTATTTTCCTTTGCTTGCATTGGAACGAAATATTTTCGACGTTTTTCACTAATTTGCAAAGAAAGTAATCTAAAAATAGTCTCATTTCATTTTCGAAGGTTGCGTAATCATTGCAAAATATAAATTAAAAGAGTGTTTATTATTATTAATTCACTTTTATTTTCATTTTCTTGGCAATAATACGGTTAATTAAATTTCTGATTTATAAGTGATTTTAATTATTTTAAGAATTTTTGTATATTTTCTTCAAATTTAGTAAATTTTTAAAAAGTAAAAATTTAAAATTATTCGTCAGAAAAATAATATATTTCTAATTATTTCTCGAATTTTCATCTTAGAATAATAGACAGCAACTTACTGATTCATATTTATTTCAAATTCTGAATTATTAATCCAGTTATTGATTATGATATAATTGATTGAATTTCTTGAATCATAAACAATTCTTATATTTCATTTGTGTTTTTAAAATAGTAATTTGCAAAACCTCAGATTTGTTTCAAATTCTAGATTATTTATTGAATTATTGCTTTCAATATTAACTAGATTTTTAGAATTATAAATAATTCTTAGGACTTTAAATTTTCTCCTTTTTCACGAATTTGTTAAATATAAAATCTCATTATTGATTGAATTTCTCGATTAATAAAGAATTCTTATTATTAAGAACAATGTATTTTGAAAAAAATTTTTTTTTTTTTAAATTAAATAAAAGAAATAAATAAAAAAAAGGCAAGAATAATCTTTGTGAAAGTAAAAATATTTCTTGATATCTACCTTGAAAAATATTTTTAATTCATGTTTTTGATTTATTTCTTATTCTTGGTAACCGTATTATTAATTGGATTTCTAGATCAAAAGTATTCTTATAATTATAAAAGTACTATCAATTAAAGAAAAAAAAAAAAATTATTAATTTATTTTAATATTTAATTTAAAGTAAATTAAAGATCATAAAGTATCAATTTAAGAACTATGTTTATAAAAAAAATATATGACATGAATAATCCTCGGAATATTAAAAATATTTCTAGACATCTACCTTGAAAATAATAGCCTTCTATTCATTCTTTTCCTATTTGTGTTCTTGATTTGTTTCATATTCTTAGCAACATTTTTGATTGAATGTTTAAATTCGTCGAAAATTCCTATAATTATTGAGGTGTTTACGTATGTTTACGAACTACATTGTTCTTATTATTGGTAACGGTATTATTGAAAGAACTTCCCGATTAACAGACAATTCTTATAATTATAAATGTTCTTGCATCTATTTAAGAATTGTGTTTATTAAAGTTATTATTATTTAATTACATATTTTATTCAAGAATTATTTTTGCCCTTTATAAGAAATTTATTCTTGAAAATTAAAAGTATTTATCGACATCTACCTGTGAAAATATTAGCCTTCTGTACATTCTTTTCCTATTTATGGCATTTTCACTGACGTTCTTGATTTGTTTCCTATTCTTAGCAACATTATTTGATTGAATGTTTAAATTCATCGAAAATTCGTATAATTATTGAGGTTTTTATGTATGTTTACGAACTACGCTGTTCTTATTCTTGGTAACCGTATTATGTACTGAATTTCTGGATTAACAAATAATTCTTATAACTATAAAGGTTATGGTATCTATTTAAGAACTGTATTTGTAAAATATTATAATAATCCTAGGAAAATGAAAAATATTTTTCGACATCTACCTTGAAAATAATACCTTCTATTGATTCTTTTCATATTTGTAACATTTTCATTCATGATCTTGATTTATTTCTTACTCTTAGTAACGTATTATTGATAAATTAACTTAATAATTACTCTTGGTAACGTATTTAAAAGCAGTTCTTATAATTATAAAGTTTCTTGTAATTATAAAGATTCTTGTATCTATTTAAGAATTATGTTTGTAAAAAATTATAAAGGAAAAGAATAATCTTTGGGAAAACAGAAATATTTCTCCACATCTACCTTGAAATGCCTTCTATTCATTCTTTTCATATTTGACACATTAACATTCATGTTCTTGGTTTGTTTCATATTCTTAGTAACATTATTGATTGAATGTTTAAATTCATTAAAAACTCGTATAGTCATAGAGGTTTTTATATAAGTTTACGAACTACATTGGAAAAAACAAATATTAAGGGACAAAAAAAAAAAAAATCCTATTTAAGAACTATGTTTTTGAAAAATTATAATAATCCTTGGAAAATTAAAAATATTTCTCGACCTCTACCTTGAAAATAATAGCCTTCTATTCATTCTTTTCATATTTGTGACATTTTCATTCATGTTCTTGATTTTTTCATATTATTGATTGAATGTTTGAATTCATCGAAAATTCGTAATAATTATAGAGATTTTTATGTATATTTATGAACCACATTGAAAAAAAAACATGTATATATTAAGGTAAAAAAAAAGAATCGTCTGCAACTAAATCGAATAATTTCTCGTCTTTTTTTGTTCTCGCAAACAGCACCCAGCCACTGCAGCCTCCAAACGACATTCCCGTTCGGACTTTTTCCTTTCCTTATCTCTTCTGTCTGAGTGCGGCAACATCCGCCTTCCTGGCAGCGACTTCCTTCCTCGGCCAACAAAGAACACGTGAGGGGAAAGACTTCTTCTGCCCGGGGACCTGCCATTGTTGCGGGTTGGGAATCACCACCCGATTAACAAGTCTGCATTGCGAGGTAATGCTGACGCTGTATGCCCAAGAGATTATTTTTGCAAGAGAAAGGGTGGCTTTTGTGTGATAGAGTCTGCAATTTCCTTGCCTGTAGTCGTTCTACAACTGTAGAGTGTGACCCCTTTCCCCCTCCCCAAAGTAATAAGGCATGTTTTCTACATGAATACAAAAAAGCAAAAAAATGTGGAAAAATTAAAAGAAGGAAGATAGATCAATAAACAAAAATATATATCAATTTCAAAATAAATAATAGTCATCATCAATAATAGTTATAACAATAATAGTCATCATCAATTTCAAAATTTCAATAACAGAGTAATACTCCGTAATACTCCTAAAATATGTGCCAAAAACAACATTCAATGTTTGGCAAACTTAGAAGTTCTTTGTAAGATTTTTGTATAAACGCCAGTTAAGAATTACCGTATTTAAAGCATAAAAAAAAAAAAAAAAAAAAAAAAAAAAAAAAAAATTGATATCTTTCACAATTTTGTGCTTATTTTAAGTTCTACCTAACAAATTAAACGGTAAATAGTCGTTTTGTAATAAAATAATAACTAGACTAATAAAATAAATAACTAGAATATCAAAGAATAATTATTATGAGAAAGAAATATATGACATTTATATTATATATTCAACAATTTTTAACGAGTTGATTCATATAAAAATTGTCGAATTCTTGATTATTTTTAAACCAATTATATAATATATAGTTTGACCACCAATCATTTCATTTGAATACTAGATATATTCCATAAGTATAATTCAGAAACATCGACAAAATACAATATTGTAACAACTCCTTTCATATAAATGGCAACAAGTACAGCCCATCAACAGCGCCCTCTACAAATAGAACGGATTTCTTCAGCAATGGCTAAGAACCATCTGCTGTGCTTGAATATAACACCTTTCATTTTAATTGCTTCTTTAATATAAATGGCAACAACGCATTGTTCGGGCAATACTTTCGTATAAATAGCAGCAGGTATAACAGCGCCCTCTATAAATAAACCAAATTTCTTCAGTAATGGTTAAAAACTCTCTGGTGTGATTGAATGTAACTGCTTTCATTTTCTTTTTGTAGTTAACACTGCAGTTGATGTTTGTCCTTATGTAACTTAAACTTGAATAAATAATTATTATATAAATTGGGCCCATGATAATTAACCCTATTTTCCTCTTCCACAATAGGAGATTAAATGATTCTACCTAAAGTTGGTCTTATTTACAGGAAAATTTTTGAGAATCACTTTTCAAGTTAATTTTCAACTGACATTATATTTCTGTAAAAGAGATACCGGCATTCAATTGTAATTTCCCGCATTTTTATCTTTCAGGTAAACAATGCATGAAGTTCAAACGTCCTATTATTTTGTAAATATCCTGACTTTCACGTCTTTTGAATGACTTATTTTTATCTTAATGCAAATCTCTTATTTTCTCTAATTCAATTATTTTCTCTTTTTCTTCGTGATTGGATTTAATATTTATGGAAATCCGGATTATTCAAATAAAATGGTACATTTATAATACTTTCTTCAATGATATTTCATTTTTCAGTTGTTTTCTAGAAAATTATCTACATTATTTTAATCACTCTTCAGAATAAGTAATTTTGCTGTATTTTCTTTTCAAATTTCTCAGTATATTTCATTTTGTAAAACATAACTTAATAATTAAATTAGCCCTATTAATTACTGAATACTTAATTATTGAGTTATTCACAGATAGAAACCATTGTCCGATTACATAAAATGTTTTTAGTTTCGGTAAATTTTATTTTTAAAAAAAAGTATCTGTGCAGATTTAAAGGTTTGACATTTTAAATTACACAAAGAGGAATTACAATACAATTTAGCTAAATAAATCGATCATTCTTTTCAATTATTTCCAATAAGAATTTTCACTTTTAATATGTTACCATTTATTTTTAAGAATATAATAGTATTAGTTTGGAAAATAAATCGAAAATTAACAACTATTAAACACACATTAATTTTCTACATACATTAATTTTCTACATACATTAATTTTCTACTAATTTACTAACACATTAATTTTCTTCAAATTTACTAACACATAAATTTTCTACTAATTTATTAACTCATTAATTTTCTACTAATTTACTAACACATTAATTTTCTACTAATTTATTAACATATTAATTTTCTACTAATTTATTAAAACATTAATTTTCTACTAATTTCTTAACGCCTTAATTTTCTACTAATTTCTTAACGCCTTAATTTTCTACTAATTTCTTAACGCCTTAATTTTCTACTAATTCCTTAAGACATTAATTTTCTATTAATTTATTAACACATTAATTTTCTACTAATTTACCAGCACATTAATTTTCTACTAATTTACTAGCATATTAATTTTCTACAAAATTAATAACACAATAATTTTCTACTAATTTCTTTTTAACAGACATTAATTTTCTTCCTAATATCTTTTAACACACACTTTTTATACTTATTATTTTTTACCAGAATAATAACTTAACTCATGAAGCTTTCAGTTTTTAAGACTGGCGCCATCTAGTAACGCAAAAATTTGATGTTGATAAAAATAAAAAATTTATTTAATTAAAATTTTTACATAATTTTCTGAACGAAATAATAAATTCAGAGAAAAAAACTGAACTTCTAAGGGTTGGAACTTTTAAAATTATACTGTAACGAACACGCATGCATACACTATTTTAATATCTATGAAATTCTTTAAGTACCTTTTAAAAATTATCACATTTGACGTATGTCTTAAACTGCTAGATTTTTAACTAAACTTATAACTGCCTGAAAATATTTCAAAATCAAACTGATTTGAAGGTCAAATTAAATTTACATTGAATATAGTTATAAAAACTCTTATTTTTAAACATCGTTAATGCATGGAAAATGGTATAACTTTTATATTAATTAAAGAGTAGATGGTGGCGAATTTAAAATAAGTTTCTTGCCATTCATTTCGTGTAAAAAGATGAAAACATTTTAAATATATGTGACAGTTTGAATAACTCAGTACTTCGGTCCCAGGCTGACGTTCAGACAATAATTAAGTAGTCTAGACATTTTATTGTACTGTAATAAAATTATATTGTAATATTTAATTATTTTTAATGTCAGCAGAAAAAAATTGCATAGAGTAACGCATAACAGCAAATTTAACTTTAAAACGTATCCTCATATATGATCCATTAATTAAACTTACAAAATAACCATACAAGAAATTAGAAAACTAATTGCTATTAAAGCGATAAAAATAATAGTTAACTAGTTAATTACTAATTGTTACACAGTGGCAACGTGAGCAGGCTTCTTTACAAATGGACGAATGTTTGAGTTACCGCCTTCATCAATGAAAAAAATTCAAAAGGTGATTGGGACAGGGTGTTCTTTCCGTCAGTCTAGTGGTACAGAAGGAGTTTTGTCCGACTCGTAACTCTGTGGCAACGCACGCCGCTGCTGAGAATTAGTGCTGAGGTTCAATCTGCTGGTAGCTTTGTTGTAGACACTGTTTCAAAATGCGAGGAGACTCGATGGCGTTTGTGATGTTCACCGTCTCACCTCATTAGTCGACTACCTCGTGGGAGTTAACCAGGTTTTCTCCCATAAGATATGCAAATGCAGCGTAGTTGCCCCAAAAGGTCTCCCGGAAGGCACTGCCCTCCTTCTTCACTAAGCTAAGTCAGGTTTCTACCTACGGGTGCCTTATCACATGGATGGGTGTTCTTTTCCTCCAAATGGTGTCCAATTTACGGGTGCCCTTTTCCCTCCATCAATGAGTATATACTCATGGATATACTCATTATTTTATATACTCATGGAATGTCGGTCTGCTCTTTCCCTCTATCCATGAGTATACTCATGGGACACTGCAGAATATTGAGGATTGTACATAATAAAAGGTTTTCTCTGATAGAAACAGTCTCCTCTGAAAAGGCCTTCTGACCCTAATATAAAAGCGCTTTGTTCGAATATCAGTAAACGATGCCAAACAGAAAGCTTTCGAGCTAGCATTTTTGAAGAACGTGTAGTCTATGCAAGAGATGGATATGGTAAATATGTAAACTGGAATGTCCTTCCATTGGATTCGAATAGAAGGGGATGAAGGTGCAAGTTTCCCAGATGTCACATTTGGGATTATTCTTTTAAAATTGCGATACAACAATTTCCTTCTTATCATTACCGAAACCGTGAAGGACATCATAGTTCTAGACACAATGATGTGTTGTGGTGTAATAGTAGCTATTCTTAAAATGTTTCCCCAAAAGCAATGATTTCACCAATATGCCAGATATGATATATATATATATATATGTATATGGAGGGAATGGGAAGGTCTGCTGCTAAACAAACATTTCACTACAATTTTGAACGAACTCTCCCTGAGATGAAATCTTTGAGCTTCACTCTCCACTCATTCTTCTACAACGCACTGGAAGGACATTTCAGCTATAAGATTTATCGTGCGCGATATTGCTTTCTGAACTTCGAACCCGGTTTCCTTAGCCCAAAAATTCAACACTCTAGCCCTCGGTGCCTCTGTTTTCGAGTTCCAGTCGCGGCTGTGCCGTGTATGTTTGTAGTGGTTCAGAATCCACTTTAGGCCATGGGTCCTGGACTCAAATGACTGTAGAGCGTCACAGAGCTCAATCAGACGTCTTCTTCCCCACATCATTACCAAATTGTATAATGGTAACTCAGCTCTAGGCACAGTAATGTGGTGTGGTGTAGTAGTAATTAATAAAATCTAAATTATCATTTTCTTATCTAATGTGACAACTCTTTAATTTATAACTTCTTAAATAAGACGCTACCCTTTAATGTCCTTAACCCCAAAAAAATGTTAAAACTCTTTTGAATAAAGCGTGACTGAAATAATATTTTAAGATGAAGCCTTCCCCGTGTTTCATCCCAATATTTGACCCGTTGCCAATGGCGGAAAAACTCACCACCACCCCGGTACGCATGCATACTTAGAGAGCTTAATGCAAGGCGATAGAATGCTTTCTATGCACCTCCCACGAGAAGGTATTTACATAACCCCCTCTAGAAAATCCAACGCAACACTCGCCAATGTATTTTCATTTTCTCCTCAGAAAGGTCGGAATTTTAATGAGAACTCCACCTTAATCGAAAACGTTTCTTGAAATTTAATTAAAGTCTCTTCCTACCTGACAGTGATGGTTTCTATTTATATCTCCTATCTCCCCTCTCTCTCACTCTCTGTGGCTCGGTCGATGATTAAATGCAAATTTGGAAATTGACGACAATACCAGAAAAGGGCGAGAAATGCTTTTTAAGTCTGCAGGCACTCGCGTTCTATTCAAATTTCTGTCGGCGTTTTATTCATTTGCAACTATTTTTACTTCTTTTTAGAAATAATTAATGCTGTGTTTTGTGCGCGTGTCCAGGTTAACGTTCAGGCTAACTTTGAGGGTTCAGGTTCTCTACAGATGGGTTTTTGCAGGAAAGAGTGAAACAATTGTTTTGTTCGAATCGTGATGACGTTTTTATTTACCTATCAGTTCCATACATAGCAGTTATATCCTTCTTAAAAATTCCGGAGATCTTTTATGAAATTGTAAAATGATCCATTCTGTGTTTTTATAGGGGGGCATAGTATCGAAATGTAACATTAGAATTTAAGAGATTGAGTTGTTTCCTTTTTGTTTTTAGGACTTCAGTACGTTTTTTGGCGTAGATATTTAGTGTGTTATGATATATTGAAAACCTCTACTTGGCTTGAAAAAATTAGGCAACCGAGGCTTAACAAATTCCCAGCTATGATACTTGATGATTATATGGCTTGAAACAACAACGACTAAAAGATTACAACAAAGTTAAAGCTTGAAATAGCAAAGGTTTCTTGAGGATTTAACACAATTATGGCTATGAGGCTTGAAACAACAATGGTTATAAGCCTGAAACAACAACGACTAAAAAGAATACAATAAAAGCTACAAAGCATGAAACAACAATGACTAAAAAGCTACAACAAAAACTACAAATCATGAAAAACAACAAAGGTTACGAGGCTTAACAATTATGACTATGAGGCTTTAAAACAACAACGATTAAAAGTTTAAACAAAGTCAAAAAAACTTGAAAAACAATAAAGGCTACGAGGGTTAACACAAGTACGACAATGAGTTTTTGAAACAGCAATGATTATAAAACTTGAAACAACAATTATTATAAGGTTTGAAACAACAACGACAAAGTTACAATAATAGCTACGATGTTTGAAACAACGAAAGCTATAGGACTTAACATATTACGACTATGAGGTTTAAAACAACAATCATTATAAGACTTAAAACAATGACTAAAAAGTTACAACAGAACCTACAAATCTTACGAGTATACTAAGCAACAAAAGTTACGAGTCTTGGCAACTTTTTCGTTTTAATGATTATAAGGCTTGAAACAACAATTATTGTAAGGTTTGAAAAACAATAAATATAAGGCTTGAAACAACAATGAATATAAGGCTTGAAACAACAACGACTGAAAAGTTGTAACAATAGTTACAAAAAGTTACAAGATATACCACATTTACGGCTATGAAACTCGAAACAACAATGATTATAAGGCTTGAAGCAACAACGACTAAAAGGTTACAACAATAGCTACGATGTTTGAAACAACAAAAAAGCTACGAGGCTTAACGCAATTACAGCTGTGAGGCTTGAACAATAAAGATTACGAGGCTTAACGCAATTACGGCTATGGACTTGAAAGAACAACAACAATGGTTATAAAGCTTGAAACAACAACGACTAAAAGTTTACAACAGAAAAGGATACTAAAAAAAGGTTACAACTACGAAGTTTGAAACAACAAAAACCACATGGCTTGGAATAACAGACTACGAGGATTGAAATCGCAAAGGCACATTTGAAAATACAACGTATACGTGGCTTGAAACGACCAAGTCTTCGAGATTTTCTAATAAATATTCTACGGTAAGCAAATTAGTAAAAATTTAAATTTCTACAAATTGATATAATTTGGAAAAAAATGAGCTAATGAAATTTATTTTTAATGTATGGTTACTCGATTGTTGATTACAATAAATTTTTATTTTTGATAGATTTATGAATCGATAGTTCAAAGGTTTTACTTCCGGAGTACTCCTCTACATAAATAAACTTTAAGTTTCATTTAACGTTAAGATGTATGGAAAAAACAACGAAACATCATCTATGAGATTAATAATAAAGACTTGAAAAAAAAAACCCATTACGAAGCTTGCAACAACAATGACTACGAGGGAACGAAACAATAAAAGACTATGAGGTCTGAATCAAGGAAGGGTAAGAGGCTTAGAAAAACAAAGTCGATTAGGCTCGAAGTTGTGCCTAGTTGGTGTTGTATTGAAAAATGCAGACAATCATTACTGAAAGTCGTTACATAAAATTCATGACCTCTTTCACAAATCACTGTTCTGGAATACAACTTTAACCCTCTGAAGTGGTGTCTATCATCATGAGATTATTAATGATCATCATGTTGAGAATAAAAATTCCCACTTAAAAAAAAATGTTAAATAACTGATAGTCTTCTCATTCAAATCTTGGAATTAATAAATTTAAATCGATCAAAATTTGTATTATAACGTTTCATTATTTAATATTAAATTATAATAGATATCAATCGCATTAATTTTTAAAAAATAAAATATTTCCTGAAACTAGAATGCTTAAAAAAAAATTTACTTAGAAATAATACTATTTTTATATAAATTAAAAATATATGAAACTATAACATGAAGAGGAACAATAAAAACAAATATTAAATTCTTAAGGAAAGCAAACAAACAATTTTTGCATTTACTTTTTTTAAGTAAACTTTGAAATTTTTTTCGTTTTCAGTTGATTACTTATTCTTAAAAAATTTCTTTTGCGTTCAAATAATCAATAACTAATCTTTAATAATAATCTTTTTCATTCAAATTATCAATGATTAATTTTTAATGATATTCTTTTGCCTCAAATAATGAATAATTAATCTTTAATAATAATCTTTTGTATTCGAATAATCAATAATCAATCTTTAATAATAATCTTTTGCATCCAAATAATCAATAATTAATCTTTAGTAATAATCTTTTGCGTTCAAATAATCAATAATTAATCTTTAGTAATAATCTTTGCTTTTCAAATAATCAATAATTAATCTTTAATAATAATCTCTTTGCATCCAAATAATCAATAATTAATCTTTAGTAATAATCTTTTTTTGCTTACAAATAATAAATAATTAATCTTTAATAATAATCTTTTGCATTCAATTAATCAGTAATTAATCTTTAATAATAAACTGTTGCATTCAAATAATCACTAATTAATCTTTAATAATAATCTTTCGCATTTAAATAATTTTCAATGATTCAATAATAATAAATCAATATTATGTTAATAAAAAAATACAAGTAGTACAGAAAAAATCCATAGTCTACAATTTCAATTTTACTAAGATAAAATGTCAACAATAAAATTCATTTGTTTAATTTATGTTTTTTAAAAAACATGCTTATAAATTCATTTCATTTTAGCTTTATTATATCGAAAATTTAATTCATTAATTTTTAAAAAATATATAAATTATCCTATCCTAAAACTAATTACCCCATACAAATTCTTAATTTGCAAAAAATAATAACAATTAATACTTTATCCCATTGTCACAAATCTACTAAAAATTTTGCTCAAAAATTTTTCATCAGTAATGCTCATCATCAATTTTTCATCAGTAATCAGTTTTTGCACTTTTCATCTAATAATTGAATTATAGATATTTATTATTAATTAATATTTCAATTATGCTAATTTGAATATTCATAACTTTTAACATAACAGCAAAATATGATTTTATATAATTTTTAATGATAAATTTAAAAATATTGTTTTGAAACAAAGGTTACAAATTGTTGCTTAAAAATTAAATATGTAGAGATTTTAAGTATATAAAATAAGATGTATCGTTTAATTGAATGTAAACAGTATAAATTAATATTTGTATAAATTTAGTATAAGCCATTAACTACAAAACATACTTTTTTGGGATTAATTCTTACATTCAAATTTTAATAAATTCCTTTATTTTCTAAAACTTTTATTTTAATTTTGTTTAACTCCGATATGTCTCTGCTAAAAAGAACCGAAAGATGGCGCCACATTTCAAATTTATGATGTTATTTCTGAATAAATAAATGGTTGTAATTTTCATAAAAATAGTTCAATATATTTTTAAATAAGTATATCTCATTTGCTTTATATCTCGTATGCTTTTATGATCCATTTTTTGACTGAATTATTTTTAAAATTCTAGAAAACAAATTATTTTCTTGCCCGGCTTCATCCATTAATATAAAATATTAAATCCTTTTTATGTAACAAATATCAAATAATCTATCAAGTTGTAAAAAAATAAAGTTTTAAGAGATTCAATATTTTCAAATTAGACTTTCAGATAATTCATTTTCAAAAATAAACTTAACTCACATAAAATAATAATAATTATTATAATAATGATAATAATAATATTTCTACTTTGAAAAAATTTCCTGAAGTTTCTTTGAATTCACATAATTATGACATTAATATTTAAAGAACAATACTGTTTAATTTAACTTTCAGCATTAAATTACTTTTTCTTAATATATATATATATGTGTGTGTGTGTTATATCTGAATATATATATAACTAATTAAATTATTTTCCACAACTATAATTTAAAATAAAATACATGGTATATGGTTTATATACATATATTTTTTATTTAAAATTACATGAATTATTAATTTATCTATTTTTAAAATATTATTTAAAAAAATAAATTTAAAATCTTGGAAATTTTAAATTTATAACTAATAATATATATATATAATATTATAATAAAGCACAGCGTACAACCTTTGTACAATGGGAGATTAAAAATAGTTTAATTATTTATGATAAATAGAAATTTATCAGAATTTTTTTAAATCTTTTTCTTTAACTTTTGTACTTTTATTTATTTTCCTTTCTA
This sequence comes from Caerostris extrusa, assembly GCA_021605095.1. Lineage (NCBI taxonomy): Eukaryota > Metazoa > Arthropoda > Arachnida > Araneae > Araneidae > Caerostris > Caerostris extrusa. The sequence goes on from BPLR01006866.1 coordinate 190,342, forward strand.
ACTATTATTATTAGTTATTCAGTTATATGCTTTTACTGTGATGCAAATAATGTAAAATTAAATAAATATTTATTTACTAGAATCTAAAACTGCTTCATGATTTGATTATGTTTAAATCACTTGAAAATTTCAAATTTACAACTATTAATAATTAAAAAGAAATTAAAAGAAATAAAAGCACAATTTTATACTATGAAGGTTAAAAAAAAAAAACCGAATGAATTATTTATTAAAAAAATTAATTTATCAGAATTTTTTTTTAACTCGTTTTCTCTAATTTTTCTTCTTCTTCACATATTTCCTAAAATAATTATTTATTCAGTCATCTGCTTTCACTGCGTTTGAAATAATGTAAAAGCAAATAAAATATTTATTTATCAGAATCTAAAAACTGCTTCATAATTTGATTAAGTATAAATCACTTGAAAATTCTTAATTTACCACTATTAATAATTACAAAAGGAATTAAAAAAGAAATAAAGGCACAGTTTTGTACAATGGAGGTAAAGAAAGGAGTAATTTATTACAAAAATAAATTTATCAGAATTTTTTTAAAAATCGTTTTTCTAATTTTGAATCGTTTTCCATATTTTTTGTACTTTTTATTTATTTTCCTTTCTAACTAAATTGATTATTATTCAGTCATATGCTTTTACTGTGGTGCAAATAAAAGTAAAATTAAATAATTGTTTATTTACCAGAATCTAAAACTGCTTCATGATTCGATTAAGATTAAATTATTGAAAATTTCAAATTTACAGCTATTAATAATTACAAAAGGAAATAAAAAGAAATTAAAACACAGTTCTGTACAATAAAGAAAAATAATAATAAATAAATAAATAAAAAAAACTAGAATAGTTGTTTGTTATAAAAATAAATTTATCAAAAATTTTTTTAAATCGTTTTCTCTAATTTTAAATAATTTTTTTTAAATCTCTTTCAAGAATTTTAAATAGTTTTTTTTAAAATCGTTTTCTCCAATTTTTCTTTGTATATTTTCTTTTCTAACTAAAATAATTATTTATTTAGTATTCAATTATTCATATGCTAATAAATATTTATTTAGCAGAATCTAAAAACTGTTGCATAATTTGTGGATTTTCCAAGAAAAATTGCTTGACAGACTAACACCTACAACTTGCAACAGATTACATCATTTGCCCTTGTAACTTCTATATTTAGATCAACATTGATATAATTACCGAAACATATGCATGACACTTTTTTTCTTCTAACTTTTACGTAAGAAGATTATCAGAAGTGACATTGATCCAAAAGATGTCTAAAATCCTCTTTGAATTAACCTTGAGTGGATTTTTTTAAGAACTGTTATTTATTAATTTCTGAAGAGGAAAAAACATGTTAAATTAAGTCGAGTGATTTTTAATTTTGTCAACTTAATATTACAGAAAAAAAAAAATTCGATTTTTCCAAATATTAATTAGCTGCTCGTAATTCATGTCACTTGAAAATTATTTATAATTCAAAGCTTTAAGTGAATAATTATTCAAATAAGATTCTCAATTTGTTATTGATATTGAATTTTTATCATTAGATATTGAATATAAACAGGTATTTATATTTATATTTATGCATATTATTCTATTATAGTTTGAATATATATACAAATATAACATAAATTATATTTATGTCCATAAAATAAATGCTTTTCACACAATTTACAAAATTCTTTTTACTACATGCTAACTATATTATAACATTATAATGTTAGCATGTATATATACGTACATTATACATTATATATATATATATATATATATATATATATATAATATATATATAAGTTAACATTATAATGTAAATGTATGTGTTAATATTGTAATATTACTAATATTGTGTGTATTGTTACTATTATATAAGCGCAACGCGTGGAGCTTTAGAGCGGAGGTTTAATCCACAGGAGGCTTTGTTGTAGACACTTTTTAAAAAACGAGGGGACTCGAGGGCGTTTGTGCTATTCAACATCTTGGCTCTTGAGTCGGATTACCTGTTGGGATTTTACTGTGTTTTCTACCATATGATACGCAAATGCGGGATAGTCCCCTCTAAAAGTCCTCTCAGAAGGCCCTGTCCTCCTTCTTTAGTGTCTCGGTACTAAGTCAGACTTCAACTTACGGGTGCTCCATCACAACAGAAGCTGCCCTCCCCCTCCTCCTTTCCCCTTCTTCCTTGAGACCACACGGATTTTTGGACTTGGTGTAGTTGTTGCTGTCTATTAAGTAGGATAAGAAACAACATCATATATATAACAATAAAAATACACACAATAATATTAAGATTGCAATATTAACATATAATAATATATTTACATTAATATTAACCTATATATATATATATATATAAACTTTAGTGTGTTAATTTTTTTAATTTTTAAAATTTTCCACGTATAGTAGATGTACCATATGTGGAATTATATATATGGTAAATACGTTTTGCAACATTCAATAATTTTTTGAAAAGCATCATATAAGCATCATATATAGTTTATATTCTTATCATCATATATAGTTTATATTATATAGCATTATGAAATAATAAGGAATTAAGTATGGAAGAAGTATTATATATTGAAATTAGATAATTATCTTTATTTATAAATGAAGGAATGTTTAAAAGTAACGAAATGAAATTTTTTTGTTGGCAGCATACCTAAAATAATTATATTAAAAAAAAAAAAAATAAATAAATGAACAACATTGTAATTGGCCATTATATTTTGTTTATAAAAGCACTAGTTTTTATAATTCATAGATATGTATAACTATCGATTATTATAGCAATGCTTATGATAAATATATAAGCGAAATTGCGTCTATGTAAAATATTTTTTTAAAAATAATAATAAATATATTTAAATATTTAATATTTAAACATATATTAATATAAATATTATATATTTTTAAATATTTTATTTATATAAATATTTAAACGAAGTTAACAAAAAAAAAAATTTTATAAGATAGAAAAAGTATACAAATGTAATCTAAAATAATATAAAAACATTTTAAATTTCCTTAAACTGATCAATTAAGAAAACCAGACAAAAAATAAAAGATGGTACAGAATATTTTTGAAATCATCTTACATATTCAACAGTATTTAAAAACAGATCTTTATATAGTAAAATTCTATTTCAAATATATATTACATGTATTTCAGTAATAATGTTTAGCAAATGAAAATAATAGCAAAATACTTATTTAAAAAAACAAAAAAAAAAACAAAAAAAAAACTGATTTCATGTAAATATACAATAGAGTATTCCATTCTAGATAATGACAATTGTCTAGTCTATTGTCTAAGCAATTTCTCATATTTGTTGGAAAAGTAAAGATTAAAAAAGACATAATGGAGATAAAACATATTTATACTATTTTCCGTCTGTGTCTTTATAATAGTATTAGAAAATCAATGATTTGGTGTTAATGTATCGATTTTCATTACGTTGTGTAATAATATAATTACTAATCTAAATTTCAAAGTCTAAATTTTGTTTTCACAAATTGTAGGGTTTAGTTACAATTTTCATTGTTTTTCAATTCCTTCTATTCTTTTCTCATTCTATCCTTCTTCTCACACATTCTACTCGCTATATATATCTTGTTCAAATTTTCAATCGTTCATAAAATATTTTTTTATTCATCCACTCCAGTTCAAATACTTTTTTTGTACTTGTAGAGGAGTGGATGTTAATACAGTTTTTGCCAAATATTAATTCAAGAATTAAATTTAATAAATTAGTTTTAGTTTTTTTTTTTTTTTTAGATTTAAATTGCTTATATCTACCAATAGATGGCGCTAGATAAACTTAAAAAAATGAATGAAAATTATTTATAAAGGATTTTCTGCAATAGAGTGAAAAAAAGTAGGAATGGACTTCAAAAACATTTTTTTTTTATATTACTTGTTTTTACTTAATAAATATTTTTTTGCTACAACGAACCTACGATTATTTAAAGAAGTTGGTACATAGTTTTAATTAAATGATTAAGATAAGATTTGAATGTCTTGGATAAATGAGGTCAAAGTATTTATTTAATTATAAGAAACTTTTAACGATGAGATCAATATTAGTTTAGGGAAATCTTAATACCATGAAATAGAAATTGATACGTTATATAGGGCGGCATCATTTGAATATTTAACGTCATGCTAAAATATAAGATAAATATAATTCTAATTTATGTAAGTATTCTAATAGTAGATTTACTATTAAATCTGCATGGACATTTAAAACATTATTTTTTAATGAATCGTTACATTTAAGTGGTGAAATATTTTGTTTAAGAAACAGATTTATAAATGAAATGCGATGCAAGAGTTATTAATTGATAGTTTTACGACAGGGAATTTTTTTTTCAAAGCAGGAATTCTTTTTTAAAATATTAAATCCTTTAAACTCCTCGATATATTGAAGTTGCTCACCATATGGAGAAGAATATTTTCTTTGAGAACATCTTGAAATTAACTATCCACATTTGTACTACACTAATAAAAAAAAATCAGAAAAATAATATATAACGTCAGACGACAGTGACGTATTTGTTAAAATAGTAATGAACCAGTAAATTTGGTAATCACCGCGATTAGGGATTGCAATACCGGTATACCGGGATACCGAATACCGGTATTTTGAGCCATTTGTACAATTTTGTAATACCGGTATTCAGAAGGTTAAATACCGTTTTTTCGGTATTTATTAGAAATTTAGAATTCTTATCTGTGAAATTCTTATTCTTAACTGAAAACTAGAAATTCTCATCTGTGAAAACAAGGTTGTAGTTGTGAAGAAAGTGTGTAATATTTCGATCTTTTTTTTTTAATTGGTGAGTTTGTTATTCACATTGTATTTGCATATCATACTTTAGAGTTCAAAATATTTTTTAGATTTATTATATATTTACTCATAAATAATACCCCATAATAATGAATAAGAATAACTTTAAAGAACATAAAAAATCAGTTGATAATATTTTGATTTGGTTTCATTCTTTATATGATGAAAAGAATATGGTGGCACAATGTATAAAATGATCAAGAGCTATTAAAATGAATGGAGGAAGTACAAGTGGACTCCATACACATTTAAAAATGAAACATGACATAAATTTGTTAAAGAGGTAATAATCTAATTGCTATGAAGATACAAACTTAAGCAGTTTCTAAGCCCAAGAAATCGGGGATTTTAGATTATTTTGAAAAAAAAAAAGATAATTTGGATTAAATTATAAGTAGAATGACAGCATTAGATGGTTTGCCAATTCGAGTGGTTTTTTGTATCATTTACATTCTCTAATAAAACTGGTAAATAAAACAAAAAACACTTGTGTTTTCTTTTTTTTTCTAAAATTTCTACTACCGGTATTAAAACCGGTATCAAGATCTAAAAATACCGAATACCGGTATTGAATTTTTGGTCCGATATTGCAATCCCTACTCGCGATATATCGAAATTGTTCACCATATAGCAAAGAATATTTTCATTGAGAACATTTTGAAATAAATGATCAACATTTGCACAAATAAAAATAGCTAATAAAAAATAATCATCAGTAATACTAAAATACTAAATCACTAATAAAAATTCAGAAACATATTATGTAACATTAGAGAACAATAATGTAATTTAAAAAAAAAAAAGTAATGATCAGTAAATCCCTTAATCACTCGAGTTGTTCACCATAAGGCAAAGAATATTTCCATTGAAATCATTTTGAAATGCATTATCCACATTTATACTACACTAATAAAAACCAGGAAAATATAATATAACGTCAGATGATTATGACATTATTGTTAAAATATTATTGGTTTGCATATTTATAATTTTCTTATATCTGCAATCACGAGTATTTGAAATCACTACCATTTCCTTCAAGTAACTGCTACTAAGCTTTAGGTGACATGTTAACCAAACAATCCGATGGTGGAACTGTTTAAACAAGATTAAACGACAACCTCAAAGCGAAATATTACGGGACACAATCTTCAAAGGAAGTGAATCAAAATGGAAAAGCAAATTACTTAACCAATCGCCTGGCCAAACTTTATTTGAAATTTCGCATAGACGGCATGTAAATTCTCATGCGTTATTCGGGAGTACATTTGCAATTAAATCGGATCGTAATTTACATCATTTCCCAGGCAGCAACAACCTAGAGTAGATCGGTACCCCACTTCAAAGAATATTTACCATTTGTCTGAGAGTCTTTCCTCCAAAAACAAACAAACAAATAAACAAACGAAAAAGTTTTCGTCTTCTTTTCACAAAAATTTTTTTATTTCAAAACTAAAACATGCTCAGAGAAAAAAAGGGAAATAAAAATATATCTTTTTCCAGGTTTTTTTCCCGAAAGAATTAAAGAGAGCGGGCGGGCGGCGGAATATACGATCATTCGTAAAAAAAAAAAAAGGATAAGGGGATAAAAGAGGGTGGGTGGATATAAAGCTGCATTCGCTTTTTTTCGAAACTGATAGTTTAGGGTTATACATCGAATCGGCATTGAAATTCATAAATTTTTCAGCTTCTGAAAGAAATAAAAAGAAAAAGAACTATAGGTCTCTGCGTGCGAAGCTCTGATCAAAGGCGATAACGGAAAGAAATTTTTCCCTAATTTTTCCCTCTTTCGTTGTCTTGTTAACGCTGGGTTTGTTGATGCGAAAAAAAGTAAAGTAAATACAAACCGAATCGGAACCGATTAGGAAAGGAAAGAAACTTGCCATCTTCCGACACATATTTCCGTGTTATATAAGATGGTTGCGAACTCATAAAAATATGTGAGAGAGGGGATATGAAATTTGTTACCAAAACTTGTACGAAGTTTCACATGGCACTCTCTATCGGTACCATCCTCTTTCTGTCTTTTTTGACATTATTATTTTCAATCAAAGAAAGTATCGGAGATGTATTTTTTTTTTCAGGCTTTTATATTTGGGAATAAAATTGGTGAAACGTAGAATTTTGTTACTTAAACATTATCGGGAAAAAAATTGTAATTTGTTTTTTCTCTTGATATCAGGCTGGTATAGCTCTGTTAGTTTTGGAAGAGTTTAAACGGAGTTTATTTGAAATACATTAGGTAGAGAAATTCTTACTAAAATAGTAGGATTTGAAAATAATGCGCATGCTCATAGAAAACATTGTACCTATTGCGCATGCGTATCTGTAATACTGCACTACTGAGCTATTCTTATGAGCATGTATGTGTATTCTTATGAGCTATTCTTATGAGCATGTATTCTTATGAGCATGTTTTCTTATATTGGCAATCAGGAGTATTTGAAATCACTACCATTTCCTTGAAGTAACTACTACTAAGCTTCAGTTGACATATTAACCAATCAATCCGATGGTGGAAGTGTTTAAACAAGATCAAAGACAACCTCAAACGAAATATTACGGGGCACAATCTTCAAAGGAAGTGAATCAAAATGGAAAAGAAAATTACCTAACCAATCGCCTGGCCAAACTATTTGAAATTTCGCATAGACGGTATGAGAACTCTCATGTGTTATTCGGGAGTACATTTGCGAGTAAATAGGATCGTAATTTACATTATTTCCAGACAGCAACAACCGGAGTAGATCGGTACCCCACTTCAAAGAATATTTACCATTTGTCTGAGAGACTTTCCTCCAAAAACAAACAAATAAACAAACGAAAAGGTTTTTCGTCTTCTTTTTCTCAAAAATTTTTTATTTCAAAACAAAAACACGCTCAGGGAAGAAAAAAAAGGGGAAATAAAAAATATATATCCTTTTTCCAGGTTTCTTTCCCGAAAGAATTAAAGGAAGGGGGGAAAATATACGATCATTCGTAAAAGGAACAAGAGAAATAAATAAATAAAGTATATAAGCAAAAATAAATAAGCGAACAGGAGTTTTAAATTGGCTGCAAACGTAATACAAAGAAATTTTTTTTTCTTTCTCCCTTCTCCAAACCGAATTTTCGCACAAACAGCGAACGGTGGTGTAAGGGCCATCGAAATTTCGCAAAAAGAGAATGGCAACCCCACAAATGTATCGTTTGGTAAAAGAGGGTGGGTAGATATAAAGCTGCATTCGCTTTTCCCGAAACTGATAGTTTAGGGTTATACATCGAATCGGCATTGAAATTCATAAATTTTCCAGCTTCGGAAAGAAAAAAAAAAAACAGAGAAAGAACTATAGGTCTGTGCGTGCGAAGCTCTGATCAAAGGCGATAGCGGAAAGAAATTTTCCCCTAATTTTTTCCTCTTTCGTTGTCTTGTTAACGCTGAGTTTGTTGATGCGAAAAAAGTAAATTAAATACAAACCGAATCGGAACCGATTAGGAAAGGAAGGAAACTTGCCATCTTCCCACACATATTTCCGTGTTATATAAGATGGATGCGAACACATAAAAAGATGTGAGAGAGGGGATATGAAATTTGTTACTAGAACTTGCACGAAGTTCCACAAGGCACTCTCTATCGGTGCCATCTTCTCTCTCTCTCTCTTTTTTTTGACATTATTATTTTCATTTAAAAAAAGTATCGGAGATGTATTTCTTTTTCTTTATGCTTTTATATTTAATTCTTTTCTAGGAATAAAACTGGTGAAACATAGCATTTTGTTACTTAATCTTTATCGGAAAAAAAAAAAAATTTTTTTTTTTCTCTTGATATCAGGAGGATATAGCTCTGTTTAGCTCTGCGGATATAGTTTAGGAAGAGTTTAAAAGAAGTTTATTTGAAATACATTAGGGAGAGAAATTCTGACTAGTATTGTAGGATTTGAAAAAAAAATCAAATTATTTTTTTGTTGTTGTTTGCAGATAGTATTTAGAGAAAGAGAGAGTATTTCTATATATGTATAAGTATAGATATATTTTCCAATATGTAATCAAGTACTCAAAGATTATCAGATAAAGTCTTTTATTATTTAAGAAAATATTTTTTTTTACGAATTTTTTATATGAAATCGAATGATTTGAGATTTTCTGATAAAACTCTATTATAAATCATTATTATTTGTTTGATTATTATTTTGATTCTATTTATTATCATTTATTATTTTGATTCTATTTATTATTATTTTTATTCTATTTATTATTAATGTTTTGATACTATTTATTATCAATATTTTGATTCTATTTTGAATTATTATTATTTTTATTCTATTTATTATCAATATTTTGATTCTATTTATTATCAATATTTTGATTCTATTTATTATTTTATTTTTATTTCAATATTTTGATTCTATTTATTATCAATATTTTTATTCTATTTATTTTATTATCAATATTTTGATTCTATTTATTATCAATATTTTATTATCATTATTTTGATTCTATTTATTATTATCAATATTTTGATTCTATTTATTATCAATTTTGATTCTATTTATTATCATTATTTTGATTCTATTTATTATATTTTATTATATTCATTATTATTATTATTATTTTGATTCTATTTATATCATTATTTTGATTCTATTTGTTATTATCAATATTTTGATTATTTATTCATTTTATTATTATTATTATTTTGATTCTATTTATTATTTATATTTTGATTCTATTTATGATTCAATTTTGATTCTATTTATTATATTTTGATTATCTATTTATTATTATTTTATTTATTTTTTTATTATTTTGATTCTATTTATTATTATTATTTTGTTCCATGAAGTTCCTCTCTATTGGTGCCTTCGTGGTTCCATCTTCAATCTCTCTCTGTTTTGACATTATTATTTTCATTTAAAGAAAGTATCGGAGATATATTTTTTTTTTCTTTGGGTTTTTATATTTGGGAATAAAATTGGTGAAACGTAGAGTTTTGTTACTTAATCATTATCGGAAAAAAAAAATTGTAATTTCGTTTTTTTCTTGATATCAGGCGGATATAGCTCTGTTGGTTTTGGAAGAGTTTAAAAGGAGTTTATTTGAAATACATTAGGGAGAGAAATTCTAAAATTGTAGGATTCGAAAATGAAATAAAAAAGCAGATTTTTTTTTCCTGTTGTTTATAGATATTATTTAGAGAAAGAGAAAGTATTTCTATGTATATAAAAGTTTAAATATATTTTCCAATATGTAATCAAATACTGAAATATTATAAGGTAAAGTATGTTTTTTATCCGAAATATGATCTATACGAAACCAGATGATTTACGATTTTCTGATAAAATAAAAATAAATTTTTGCAAGACTATCCCATAAAACTATATAGATTGTAATCAATTAATTTTAAGGAGAAATTGTTTATAATAATTTTTGTATAAAAATTGTATGTGTATGTACTATATCATGTAGACGTAATTTGTTAAACATTAAATTTCACACGAAAAATTGTATGGAGTAAGTCTGTGTAGTAAATGAAAGATTGGGGATTCAGGGGGAAAAAAATTGGAACAACACTTCCACAAGATTAACAGAGAGTAGGAACAATAAATTAATTGTTAGTTGCTTTTCAAAAATTACAAAAAATAGAGCATTTCATGATTAAAGTGATGATTAAATTCAGATAACTACGATGGCATCAGAGAATTAAAAAGTTGAACGTTAAATGAGAGGAGATTTAACGTTAAAAACATCAACAAACTTATTATCGTTGAGAAAACAGAAACGAGCAGGTGAAAGCACTCATGTTAATTGCCTATCCTACCTTAAACAACAGCTATTACAACAAGTAAAAGGATTTAAAATTGTTTTTCTTTTTTTCTTTTTTTTTGAATTAGAATTTCTGCTGTCGGTTATGAATTCCAGTAACTGCTTTTATACTGGATGGCTTGTTGGACTACTAAAATTCTTTTACCACGTAACATAAAATGAGAGTTATATTAATAAGCCACAAAGCTGCCGTAGCACGTTCTATGTAGGGCTGGGGGAAGCTGTGACTTAATTCTCTTAGGTTTTAAAAGGGCGGGAAAACTGTTGACCGTCTTTAAGGCTTCCAGATTGTGGAATATTTATTATCCCGGTCAGAATTTAATTTCAAAATTTGGAGACATTACTGCACCAGGGTGAAAATTCCCGGGGCTTATTTAGTTTCCATTTTTTTTTTTCTTTTTTAGGTTGCCGGCACTGTCCTTGACATCTGTGCGAAATTTGACGTCAAAATATTCATTAGTGTTGGAGTTACGCTTGACTTTGTGAGATGCTAAAATTGATTTGGGCGATTTTTGAAATGTCTGAATTAATTGAGCAAAAGAACTTGCATTAAATTTTGTTTGCGTAAATGTACAGAATGTCGCAGAAAGCATTCGTTGAGAATTCCTATATCGGACAGAAATGTTTAGAAGTGGTATAAACAGTTCAAAGAACGCAGAGAACGCGTTGAAACAAACAGCCCTTTGGTGGACCATCCACCTCAATCGACGAAGCTCACGTCCGAAAAATTAATGATTTGGGCTTGCAAATCGTTTATTTACAATTAGAGACCTTGATGATGATGTTGGAATTTCGAAAGGATCGGTCCATTCCATTTTGGGCCTCAAAGGCATCAAATCTCAATTGGTACCGAAAACACTGAATGCGCCAGCTCACACTGCATTGATTCTTCGTGACTTTTCACCAAAAATGAAATCCACTGGCTATTCCCTAAACTAAAAACCACCCTGGGAACACCATTTTGAGTCGATTGAAGAGATTCAACGTGAATCGCCTTGCGGTTTGAAGGCCATACTTGCCGATGACTTTTTAGCATGCATTGAGGATTGGAAAAAAAAGTTGCCATAAGTGAATTGTGTCCGGAGGAGATTACTTTGAAGGCGATGAAATAAATTTGGAAGAATAAATAAAGAGCTTTTGAAAAAAATTGGTCTCATTTTTTGGGCACAGTAGTATATTGACATCATGGGGGGGGGGATATTCAATCTCTTGTTCTAATCAGTTAAATAACTAATTAACAAAATATATAAATAAGGATGGAAAATAGGTAGTCAAACTGGAGGCCTTCTCTGCTGTGGGAAAATTAAGACTCAATGAATTTTTCAATTAAGAATGTTGATTAATTAAAATATAGTATATAAAAGTTATTTATAAGATTATACCGGTAAAAAAAATTGAATCTTCTACCTAATTATTCGTGTATTAAGTATCTATTGCTTATATAATTTAAATAGAAAATAAGTATTAAAGAGCATACAATTAGATTTTTAAATATGTTAAATGACTCTAGAAATTTAATTTTTAATCAACATGCTCTTGGAGTTCAGTTTTAATGTCAAAGAAAATTAAACATTTTGGTTAAAATAGCAAAAGAATTTTATTTTCATAATTAGTATCAAATGTTATTGGTTTATATATTTATAAACTTCTTATACAGGCAATCATGAATATTTGAAATCACTACCATTTTCTTGAAAAAACTGCTACTCAGTTTCAGGTGACATATTAACCAATCAATAAGATGGTGGAACTGTTTCAACCAGATTAAACGACAACCTCAAACGAAATATTACGGGACACAATCTTCGAAGAAAGTGAATCAAAACGGAAAAGAAAATTACCTAACCAATCGCCTAGTCATTTATTTGAAATTTCGTATGTAAAAACTCTCATGCGTTATTTGGGAGTACATTTGCAAGTAAATCGGATCGTAATTTATATTATTTCCCTGGCAGCAACAACCTTGAGTGGATCGGTACCACACTTCAAAGAATATTTACCATTCGTCTGAGAGTCTTTCTCCAAAAACAAACAAACAAAAGTTTTTGTCTTCTTTTTCTCAAAATTTTTTATTTCAAATCTAAAACATTCTTGGGGAAAAAAAGGAAATAAAAAAAAATCTTTTTTCCAGGGTTTTTCCCGAAAGAATTAAAGAAAAATATACGATCATTTGTAAAAGAACCAAGAAAAAAAAATAGATAAATAAAGTAAATAAGCAAAAATAAATAAGCGAACAGGAGTTTTAAATTGGCTGCAAACGTAATACAAAGAATTTTTTTTTTTTCTTTTCCTCTTCTCCAAACCGAATTTTCGAACAAACATTGAACGGTGCTGTAAGGGCCATCGAAATTTCAAAAAGAGATGGCAACCCCACAAATGCATCGTTTGGTAAAAGAGGGTGGGTGGATATAAAGCTGCATTCGCTTTTTCGAAACTGATAGTTTAGGGTTATACATCGACTCGAATTGGAAATTCATAAATTTTCCAGCTTCTGAAAGAAAGAAAGAAAAAGAACTCTAGGTCTGTGCGTGCGAAGATCTGATCAAAAGCGATAGCGGTAAGAAATTTTCCCTCATTTTTTCCCTCTTTCGTTGTCTTGTTAAAGCTGGGTTTGTTGATACGAAAAAGTAAAGTAAATACAAACCGAATCGGAACCGATTAGGAAAGGAAGGAAACTTGCCATCTTCCCACACATATTTCCGTGTTATATAAGACGGATGCGAACTCATAAAAGATGTGAGAGGGGATATGAAATTTGTTACTAGAACTTGTACGAAGTTCCACAAGGCAGTCTCTATCGGTGCCATCTTCTTTCACTCTTTTTGACAATATTATTTTCCTTTAAAGAAAGTATCGGAAATGTATTTTTTTTTCAGGCTTTTATATTTGGGAATAAAATTGGTGAAACGTAGAATTTTGTTGCTTAATCCTTATCGAAAAAAAATAAATTGTAATTTTTTTTCTTCTTTTGATATCAGGCGGGTATAGCTCTGTTAGTTTTGGGAGAGTTTAAAAGGAGTTTATTTGAAATACATTAGGGAGAAAATTCTTACCAGAATTGTATTTTAAAATAAATAAAAAAAAAAACAGATTAGTTTTTTTTTTTTTTAGACAGAGTATTTCTATGTATAAATATATTTCCAATATGTAATCAAATACTCAAAGATTATCGGGTAAAAAGAATTTTTTTTTTTTACGAAATATGTTCTTTATGAGATCGAAGGCTATGAGATTTTCGGATAAAAATTAAAAATAAAATTCAATTTTTAAGGACTATGGACATAACATTTTCCTTCAAATATGCTGTCAGTTAGGTAAATACAAATATTTTAATGGTTCTTTTTTTCAAATTTGCAATCAATCTGCAAATATAAAATTAAATTGAAAAAATCATATACAGATTTTTCTGATAAAAGGCTAATTAGAGCAGGAAAGTTTAACGAAGATTCTAAATGACAAAATTCAGAATTTTTTATAGGTACTATTAAATAAAACACAATTTCCTGCAACAAATCAAAGCAAAAAATGTCTTGTCAATAATTTGATTAGAGAATAACAAAAATATACTGGAATTTACTGTAAATAATATGACACAATATTTTTCATAAAACACTTTTCTATCAAATATGCTATCAACAAGTGGCGGTATGCACAAATAATTTCTAATATGACGCACTACTTGTAATTTTTCAAATTAGTGTTAAATTAAAGTATGTAATAATCAGTACGTAAATTAAAAAAAAAAATCATATTTGCAGCTTTTCTTTTAATAAGTACAGCATTAAAAAATATCTTAGTTTACAAACAAATAATTTCGTAAGATGGAGAATAACAAGAAATATACTGAAATTTAAGGCAAATCATAATGAAAATTCACAATGGAAAAAAAAATATAATATCGAATATCTGATATTGTATTTTTACTCATATAGACAGAGTATTTGTATGTATGTAAAATTGTAAATATATTTTCCAATATGTAATTAAATACTCAAGGATTAGGTATATGTGGTTCTTTTTACGAAATTTATTCCATATAAAATTAAATGATCACAGATTTTTCTGATAAAAATTTTAAAAATAAAATTCAGTTTTTATAGGACTTTTTTGCATAAAACACTTTTCCTTCAGATATGCTGTCAATAATTAGCCATACACACATATAAGAATATGACACAATACTTTTTGTCATTCATTTTCAATTTGCAAACAGTGTGTAAATTTAAGTATGTAATAACCAGTATGTAAATTTGAAAAAAAAAAAAAAAAATCATATTTGCAGCTTCTTTTTTTAAGAGTAAATGGTGCAACCTTAAAAATTGTTTAGTCTATAGATATATGATTCGGTAAGAAAGAAAAATAACAAGAAATATACTGAAATGTAAGGTAATCAGAAAAAAATAATAATTAAAATTCTCAATAGGAAAAAAAATATCTTTTCAGTTAGCCATACATCAAACAATACGAGATTTATAATATTTTATTACTTTTTGTTAATGTGATTCCGATATTTCTTAATTTGTAACAACTTATAAGAAAGTCTAAACATTTATGTTCTTTTTAAATTACCCTGCTTTTTTAAAATATTTATTTAGATTCGAGATTCCTACTCAGAAATTATAACAAAAGCAGCATAATAATAAAAACTATAGACGCTTATGTATAGAAACTCATGTATAAGAACTATAGACATATATATATATAAACTCATGCATAAGAACTATAGACGCTTATGTACAGAAACTGATGTGTAAGAATATAGAAACTTATGTATAGAAACTCATAAGAACTATAGACGCTTACGTATAGAAACACATGCATAAGAACTATAGACGCTTATATATAGAAACTCATGCATAAGAACTATAGACGCTTATTTATAGAAACTCATGTATAAGAACTATAGATACTTATGTATAGAAACTCATGTATAGGAACTATAGACGCTTACATATATAAACTCATGCATAAGAACTATAGACGCTTATGTACAGAAACTCATAAAAACTATAGAGGCTTACGTATAGAAACACATGCATAAGAACTATAGACACTTATATATAGAAACTCATGTATAAGAACTATAGACACTTATGTATAGAAACTCATAAAAACTATAGAGGCTTACGTATAGAAACACATGCATAAGAACTATAGACACTATATATAGAAACTCATGTATAAGAACTATAGATGCTTACGTATAGAAACTCATGTATAAGAACTATAGACGCTTACGTATAGAAATGTATAAAAACTATAGACACTTTTGAGCCATCATATTCAAGACGTAGCATTGTTTAGATTGATAGTATGCAACAAAATTAATTTCAAGAAAACATAATTTATAATTATTCCTGTCCAAAAATTTGTCAAAAATGTGTCTTATATAATGTAGACGTAATTTGTTACAGAGTAAACTTTATATGAAAAATTGTATGCAGTAAATCTCTGTAGTAAGTAAAAGATGGGGATTCAGATTTTTAAAAAATTGGAACAACACTTCCACAAGATTAACAGAAAGTAGGTGCACAAAGTTAATTGTTATTTGCTTTTCAAAAATTATAAAAAAAATAAAGCACTTCATGATTAAAGTGATGATTAAATTTAGATAACTACGATGGCATCAAAGAATAAAAAAAGTTTAACGTTAAATGAAAAGAGATTTAAAGTTAAAAAAAACATCAACAAACTCATTATCGCTGGCACTGTTGAGAAAACAGAAACGAGCAGGTGAAAGCACTCATGTTAATTGCCTGTCCATCTAAACCATCCAAAATAAAAACAACACCAAACCTTATATTTTTAAAACCAATTTCCCTCCCTACCTTAAACAACAGCTATTACAACAAGAAAAGAATTTAAAATTGTATTTTCTTTCTTTCTGAATTAGAAATTCTTCGTTGCACTGCTGCAGGTTACGAATTCCAGTAACTGCTTTTATACTGGATGTCTTGTTGGACCACTAAAAATTCTTTTACCACGAAACACAAAATGAGAGTTGTATTAATAAGCCATAAAGCTGCCCTAACACGTTCTATGTAGGGCTGTGGGAAGTTGTGACTTAATTCTCCTACGTTTTAAGAGGCGGGAAAACTGTTGACCGTCTTCAAGGCTTCCAGATTGCGGAATATTTATTGCCACGGTTTAATTTCAAAATTTTGCGTGACGGCGGTTTGGTTCCTCATTTAATTTACATCCCTAATCACCTTTGCTTGGTGGTTTTGGGGAAGGTGTTCTCTCTTGCAACAAGAACTGAATTAAAACACGAGGGACAATTAGAAAAATGGCTTAATTATACCATCCTTCAGAGATGCACGGATTTTTGACCGTTATTTTGGCAACGCGGGATTTTTATGGTGCTTGCTTAAAACGCTGTCATCTCTTGGCCAGAGAATGAGTTGCTGTAATTTATAATTTCGCGTGAGACAGTTTTTTTTTTCTTTTCTTTGAGTTAAAATTACTGTTGTGGACTATTAATTACTTTCTAAACAAATAAAAATACATTAGACTGTAATTTACTACCAAGAAGCCATTTTGTGAAGCAACTCAATGTAGAAGATATATTGACATCGTGGGGGAAAAATTTTCAATCTCTTGTTCTGATCAGTGAAACAACTAACGAACAAAATGCATAAAGAAGTAAAATAAAAAAAAAAAAAACTTTTTAAAGTCAATTCCTACATTGCTATATTTTGATATAATTGATATAATTTTTACTATATTGCAGAAAAGTCCTTTACAAATAAAATTGAAATTTTGGTTTTACATCTGGCGCCATCTATTATTAGATACATGCAACTTAAATGTAAAAAAAAACAACTAAAATTAATTAATTAAATTTAATTAATGAATTAATTTTTGAAAACATTGTATTAACATCAAGTGTCATCCACTCTACAATTTTAAAAAAAAATGTATTTGAATTTGAGTGGATGAATAACAAGTATTTTATTAACGATTGAAAATTTGAACAAGATATATATATTGGGAGAGTTTGAACTAATAGAAGGAATTGAATAAAGATGGAAAATTGAATATCAAAATATAGATAGGAAAATTTACGCCTTCTCTGCTATGGGAATATTACGACTCAAGAATATTATGATTCTTTTAAAATATTGAATATCAAAGTTATTTATAAGATTATTTGTCTAAAATGATTTGAATCTTCTAGCTAATTATTCTAGTAATACGTAACCATTACTTATAGGATTTAAATAGATTGTAAGTATTAAAGAGCATTTGTTATTCTACTATTCTTGAAAATTTTAAATGATTCTTCAAATTTAAATTTTTATCATGATCTTCGATATTAGTTTTAAATTCAAAGAAATTTTAATATTTTGATTAAAATAGCAAATAAAAATAAATCGAACAACTTCGATCACTACAAACATCCATGTAACCGCCGGGACTCGAAACCGAGTTCCAGAGCGCTGGTCACTCAGCCATCAGGCGCCTTAAATCACTTTTAGTCATCTTAAAAATAAAAATAATTTAATATTGTGTCGAAAAAAATTATTTAATTTATGCATTTATTAAAAAAATATCCATTTTAAAACGGAGCGTGTCACTCGGCCATGTGGCTCAAATCAGTTCAGTTCACTTTAAAAATAAAATTAAATTAAAAATATTTAATATGGTGTCTGAAAACAATTATTTAACACAAAAACATCGATTTTAAAACGGGAGTTATTTATGTTAACCTCTTCTTTATAATCTTATATCAACATTTTTGCCGGATAGCAAACCTCCCTTTTATCGAAGAATCTGAATCCTTCACATAAGTAAATAAATATTCGATGAAAAACCAAAAATGTATTACCGGCAGCATTTTTACATTCTTCCTCTTTTTTTTGAATTACACGATTATAAAATCTTTAAAAAATTGAAACTTAAGTTTGCGTTCCACTTTTCGAGAATATTTACAGAAATCACATTTTTTTCCCTCTCAGTGCACTCAGAAGACAAAAGTGCAGAGCAGGCATCAATAAAATCCATACATTGAAAGCTCTACAGTGATAAAAAATACTACGAAAGCGGCCTGTGTTTGTGTTGCGACTTCTTTGGAAGCGTCGGGACCTTTGGGAATAGTATGAAATGTCTCTAACCAAGCAGTTTTCGAATAGTTTTATGGAATTTTTCAAGAGTCATATTTGAGGGTGGGTTTTCGACAAGATTTAAAGTGGTAGTAAAGCCGTGTTCATGTATATGCATATATTCTATAAGTTTTATTACTGTTTGAAAACGGTTAATATTTTTCTGTTTGTCTTTACCGTTTATTAAAGAATAAGAAAGAAGTTCATTCTTTATACTAATATAATTATTATTAGGGGCTTAAATGGCCGAGTGGCTAGCGCTCTGGCTCCTCTGTACCACCGGTATCGGGTTCGAATGCCAGAGGTGCCATGCATATTAGTAGTGGTTCGGAATCCACTTTAAACCGTAGGTCCTGTCTCGTATGACCGTGCAGTGTCACAGAGCCCAATCAGACTTCTTCTCACCCACATCATTCTTTTAAATGTAAAGGGTTAACTCAGCTCTAGGAACAATGATGTGGTGTGGTGTAGTAGTAGTATTCATATTAGACAGAAACCAACTGTTTAAAATGGATTCGAACCCCTAGAAAAATACGGGGCATCAACGGGACTCCAACCCGAAACCTGTGGTACCGAGCTCCAGACCGTTGATCACTCGGCCATCTGGCCCAAAGTGGCTCTTTTCATTTTAAAAATAAAATAAAATTAAAAATATTTAGTATAGTGTCGAAAAAAATTAGTTAACACAAGCACTTATCAAAAACCATCGATTTTAAAACGGGAATTTTTTTATGAAGTTATTTATTCTAATCTCTTCTTTATAAACTAAATATCAACATTTTTGATCGATGGCAAACCTCCCTTTTATCGAAGAATCTGAATCCTTTACATAAGAAAATAAATATTCGATGAAAAATCAAAAATGCATTACCGGAAGTATTTTTACGTTCTTTCTCTTTTTTCGAATTACACGAGTAGAAAATCTTTAAAAAATTGAAACTTAAGTTTGCGTTCCACTTTTCGAGAATATTTACAAAGATCCCATTTTTTTCCCTCTCAGTGCACTCAGAAGACAAAAGTGCAGAGCAGGCATCAATAAAATCCATGCATTGAAAGCTCTAGTGCCATTGATGAAAAAATACTACGAAAGCGGCCTGTGTTTGCATTGCGACTTTGGAAGCGTCGGGACCTTTTGGAGTAGTATGAAATGTCTTTAACCAAGCAGTTCCCAAATAGTTTTATGGAACTTTCAAGAGTCATATTTGAGGGTGGGCCTTCGACAATGTTTAGAGTTGTAGTTGTATCTATTGAATGATTTCAAATAGATAAGAGCAAGGAAAGAATATGTGCACAAATAACTATTATAGATTTTTGTTGTGTTGTTTTATTATGGACCTGATACACTGATGGGTTCGTATTATACTGATGGGGCAGGAATAGCCCACCAATGGGGTATGAGGGCTGGGTTTTGTCTTCTACGAGGACTTTTAGAGTTTACTACCCTCATTTTGGTATCATTAGAGAAAACCAGGTAATCTGAATATCGATGTGATACGCTTTACACATATCATCACCATAACTATCAAGTCTCCTTTTTTTCTCAAAGCAGTGATTGCAACTGACGCCGCCAGCGGATTTGAACATCAGATCCTCCCTCAAGTGTCATATTTGATGCTAGGCTTTCCATAATGTTTATAGTCTCAATAAGTAATAAATCTTATCAGTAATAATTTCCATCTTCTTTTTCTAAAAAATGACAGTGAATTAATTGTTAAATAGCAAGACCAGTAAATCCCGTAATCACTCTCGATATATCGGAGTTCTTCGCCATATGGCAAAGAATGTTTGTATTGAGAAAATTTAAAATGAATTATCCACATTTCCACTACACTAATAAAAAAATCAGGAAAATATTATATAAAGTCAGACGACAGTGGCGTAATGGTTAAAATATAAATGACCAGTAAATTCCGTTATCACTCTCGATACATCGGAGTTATTCACCATATGGCAAAGAAATATGTGAAAAGAATTTTAAATAGCAATGATCAGTAAATCCGTAATCACTCTCGATATACTGGAGTTGTTCACCATATTTCAAAGAATGTTTTCATTGAGAACATTTTGAAGTGAATTATGCTCATTTGTACTGCACTAATAAGAAAAACCATGTAAATATTATATAAAATCGGACAACAGTGACGTATTTGTTAAAACTCTATTGGTTTATACATTTAATTTTTTTCTTATATCGGCAATCATGAATATATGAAATCATTACCATTTCCTTGAAGCAACTGCTACTAAGCTTTATGTGACATATTAACCAATCAATCCGATGGTGGAAATGTTTTAGGAAGATTAAACGACAACCACAAAACGAAATATTACGGGACACAATCTTCAAAGAAAGTGAATCAAAATGGAAAAGAAAATTACCTAACCAATCGCCTAGCCAAACTTTATTTGAAATTTCGCATAGACGGCACGTAAACTCTCATGCGCTATTCGGGAGTACATTTGCAAGTAAATTGGATCGTAATTTACATCATTTCCCAGGCAGCAACAACCGGAGTAGATCGGTACCCCACTTCGAAGAATATTTACCATTTGTCTGAGAGTCTTTCCTCAAAAAAACAAATAAACAAATAAACAAACAAAAAGTTTTCGTATTCTTTTTTCTCAAAAATTTTTTATTTCAAAACTAAAACATACTTAGGTAATAAAAAAAAAATTCTTTTTCCAGGTTTTTACCCAAAAGAATTAAAGGGAGTGAGGAAAATATACGATCATTCGTAAAAGAAACAAGAGAAAAATAAATAAATAAAGTAAATAAGCAAAAATAAATAAGCGAACAGGAGTTTTAAATTGGCTGCAAACGTAATACAAAGAATTTTTTTTCTTTCCCCCTTCTCCAAACCGAATTTTAAAACAAACAGCGAACGGTAGCGCAAGGGCCATAGGAATTTCGCAAAAAGAGATGGCAACCCCACAAATGCATCGTTTGGTAAAAGAGGGTGGGTGGATATAAAGCTGCATTCGCATTCAATTTACAGTCAGTCTGTAAATTAATGCATATAATAATCAGTATGTAAATAAAGAAACACAAATCATATTTGCAGCTTTTTTCTAAAGAACTAATGCATTAAAAAATATCTTAGATTACAGACAAAAAAATTTGGTAAGATTTTTAATCGTTGTCTTGTTATAATGGAATTTAATGTAATCGAGAACAAAAGTAATAATGAAAATACACAATGAAAAAAAAACCACAACTTTATAGTTATCCATAAGATATCGTAAAAAACGAGATTTATGAATGATTTATTACTTTTTGTTAATGTTGATACCGATCATAAAATTTCTTATTTTGTTGCAACATATAGGATAACATTTATATCGCATTTAAATTATCCCCTTGCTGTTTTTTAAATATTTATTTAGATTCGTGATTTTAACCAAAAATTATTCAGACTTTATATTTGTATAGAAACTCATGTATAAGAACAATAGACACTTATGTATAGAAACATTATGTAAAAGAACTATAAAACTCATGTATAAGAACTATAGACACTTATGTATAGAAACTCATGTATAAGAACTATAGACAGATTTGAAAATAAAAATGTAAGAAACTAATGTAAAAGAACTATAAAAACTTTTCATGTATAAGAACTATAGACACTTATGTATAGAAGAAACTCATGTATAAGAACTATAAAAACTCATGTATAAGAACTATAGACACTTATGTATAGAAACTCATGTATAAGAACTATAGACACTTATGTATAGAAACTCATGTATAAGAACTATAGACACTTATGTATAGAAACTAATGTAAAAGAACTAAAAAAACTCATGTATAAAACTATAGCACTTATGTATAGAAACTCATGTATAAGAACAATAGACACTTATGTATAGAAACTAATGTAAAAAGAACTATAAAAACTCAAATGTATAAGAACTATAAACAGTTTATGTATAGAAACTCATGTATAAGAATGATAAAATGATATGCCGAGAAACTCATGTATAAGAACTGTAGACACTTATGTATAGAAACTCATGCAGTGTATAGACACTTATGTATAGAAACTCATGTATAAAAGAACTAATAAAAACTCTTTGTATAAGAATTAAAAACACTTTTCCTATAGAAAGCTCAAGTAAAAGCCAACACACGGATAGAAACTCATGTAAAAGAACTATAGAAACTCATGTATAAGAACTATAGACACTTATGTATAGAAAAAAACTCATAAACTATAGACACTTATGTATAGAAACTCATATCGGTAGAAACTCATAATAAGAGCTATATGACATGTAATATGTATAAAAACTCATGTAAAAAGAACTATAAAAATCATGTATATAAATTATAGAGACATTTATTATAGAAACTCATATTTATAAGAATATAGACACTTATGTATAGAAACTCATGTATAAGAACTATAGACAAATATGTATAGAAACTAATGTATAAGAAATATATAGAATGTATGTATAGAAACTCATGTATAGAAACTCATGTATAAAACTATAGACACTTATGTATAGAAACTCATGTAAAAGAACTATAAAAACTCATGTATAAGAACTATAGACACTTATGTATAGAAACTCATGTAAAAGAACTATAAAAACTCATGTATAAGAACTATAGACACTTATGTATAGAAACTCATGTAAAAGAACTATAGAAACTCATGTATAAGAACTATAGACATATATATAGAAACTTAAATGTATAAGAATTATAGACATTTATGAACCATCATATTCAAGACGTAGCATTGTTTAGATTGATAGTGTACAACAAAATTAATTTCAAGAAAAAATAGTTTATAATTATTTATTAATATTCGCATAAATTTGTACTATTTAATGTAGAAGTAATTTGTCATACAATGAACTTCATATGAAAAATTGTACGCAGTAAATATCTGTAGTAAATGAAAGATAGGGATTCAGGGGAAAAAATTGAAACAACCCTTCCACAAGATTAACAGAGAGTAGGAACACAAAATTAATTGTAATTTTCTTTTCAAAAATTATAAAAAAAATAGAGCACTTCATGATTAAAGTGATGATTAAATTAAGATAACTACGATGGCATCAAAGAATAAAAAAAGTTCAACGTTAAATGAGAGGAGATTTAACGTTAAAAAAACATCCACAAACTCATTATCGCTGGCACTGTTGAGAAAAACAGAAACGAGCAGGTGAAAGCACTCATGTTAATTGCCTGTCCATCTAAAAACCATCAAAATAAAAACAAACACCAAACATTTTCTTTAAAACCAATTTTTCCCCTACCTTAAACAACAGCTATTACAACAAGAAAAAGGATTTAAAATAGTTTTTTTTTCTTTTTGAATTAGAAATACTGCTGGCTGTTATGAATTGCAGTTACTTCTTTTATACTAGATGGCTTGTTGGACCACTAAAAATTCTTTTACAATGAAACACAAATGAGACTTATATTTATAAGCCATAAAGCTGCCGTAAGCACGTTTTATGTAGGGCTGTGTGGAAATTGTGACTTAATTCTCTTAGGTTTTAAAAGAGCGGAAAACTGTTGACCGTCTTTTAAGGCTTCCAGATTGTGGAATATTTATTGCCACAGTCAAAATTTAATTTCAAAACTTTGCGTGACGTTGGTTTGGGTCCGCATTTAATTCACATCTCTAATCACTTTTGCTTGGTGATTTTTGGTAAGGTATTCTCTTTTGCAACAAGAACTGAATTAAAACACGAGTGGAACTTAGAAAAATGGCTTAATTATACCATCATTCAGAGACCGGATTTTTGACTGTAATTTTTGGCAACGCATGATTTTTATGGAGCTTGTTTAAAAAGCTGCCCTCTCTCGGCCAGAGAATGAGTTGCTACATTGCTGTAATTTGTAATTTCGCGTGAGCCAGTTTTTTTTTTTTTTCTTATTTCCTTTGAGCTTAAATTACGGCTGTGGACTATTAATTAATTTCTACACAAAAATAAAAATACTTTAGACTATAATTTATAATCAAGGGGCCATTTTGGAAAGCAACTCAATATAGGAAATATATTGACATCGTCGGGGGAAAAAGTATTCAACATCTTGTTCTAATCAGTGAAATAGCTAAGGAACAAAATACACAAATAAAGATGGAAAAATTATCAAACAAGATATAGCAAAATTTATGATTTCTTTGCTGTGGAAAAATTAAGACTCAATAACTTTTTCTTGTAAGAAATATTTTGATTCATTTTAAATATTGTATATAAAAGTTATATATATGATTATTCAGGTGAAAAAAATTGAATCTTCTAGCTAATTATTCGTGTATTACGCCTCTATTATTTAAATGATTTAAATAGAAAATTAGTATTAAAAGAGCATACAATTAGATTTTTTAAAACTTTAAAATGATTCTACCAATTTAAATTTTATTTAACATGATCTTATAGATCAATTTTAAAGTCAAAGAAAACGAAACATTTTTGTTAAAATAGCAATAGAAAAAAAATTTAATTGTTTTACTTTTTTTGGAATAATTACTATTGTAGTAATATACAATATATATATATATATTATTTCATTTCTGCAGTTAACTTGAAATTCTTATTTTATAAGTGTTACTTTTAGTAAATATAAATAGGATTTCTTTTTGATGCAATTTTTTTCATAAAAAAATAATAAAATATTAGAAGCTATGAATATTTTAATGTGGAATAATTTTTTTTTTTCGTTTGTTCAATTTTTTATTTGTAAATTAAAAAAATTTAAACGTCTTAACTGGTGAACTCGGTAAAATATATATGACACTAAATATAAAATTGCAAATTACAATTTACAATAACATACTTGAAAAATTTTTCCATGTTTATCAAAAGACATCAAAAAATATTTTATTCTTTATTTGTAAAGTCAAACATTAAACACATATTTTAAAAATTTTATTATCTCCTTTTTTAATTTTAAATTAAACATTTCTTCTATTAAACGGCTGATATGCAGATTTTAACTCGGTCATAAAATGAAACTAAATATTAAAATTGCAGATTACAATTTAACATTGTTTTTTTTTACAGTAACTTCAGTTACAATAACATGCTTAAACTATTTTTTTCCTTTTTATCAAAAGACTTATTTAAGAAAGCTTTTAAATGTTTACATTTACTAAAACAATATTTAATTTTTAAGGCTGCATGAAAAACATTAGTTCAACGATTGATAAATTTTTATGCTATGATTATATTTTTAATATAACATTCTCCAAAAAGATGTCTGAATTTTACAAAAATGCATCTATTTTAAGTCTTTTATCTAAATAAATTTATTCTTGAATTTATTATAATTTAATATTAAATAAAAACTCTATTAACCGTTAAAATGTTTTATAGAAAATATTTTATTTCGTTACAAACTGTACATTTCTTTCTTTTTCATTATGAAAGCCATTTTTTTTATATATTTTATCTGATTTATAATAACTTTTCTTTAACCATAATTTGAAACAAATCTGTTTTGATTTAATGTTTAACCAAGGCGTATATATTTACAACAGTTAGTCATAAAAATAATTTACGCCAAAAATGTTTGCGAGTACTATCATATTTGGTACAAAAATATTTGTTTGTACAATAATTCTTACTTTAAAATTGTTTTATAAGCTTGTTCTTGTAATATTTTATATTTATGCTACGTGTTAAGAATATTAAAGAAATTAATGAAGATAAAATAAAGTAGAGCTAAAATAAAAAATCTAGCGCCATTTTTAATAAATTTTTCTGCTAATGTATCTTAAATTTTAAACATTTAATTTTTAATAAATCATTTTAATTGCATAAATGGTTGAGTATAAAAATTTCTGCATTAAAATGTTTTACTCTTATTTATTAAATTAATTAAAATCAGGCAATTAGTACATAATTTATCGGAAGTATTAAAATATTCTTACATAAATGAGACTTTGAAGACTTAGAAAATTTAATAAGTGTATGCATTTAAAGTTTAGTTAGTTAGTTAATTTTTTTAATTAATTTAACTATTCCTTGATAATTAATTTAAAATATTCCATATTATTGCATTATAATAAAATATTTTCGTATATAAACATTTCAAAATTAATTGCGTATTCTTTTAAAGTTAGTGCCTTTCATTAGTGCATAAAAAAAATACTTAAGGTGTTTTTAAAAAATTTTAACAAACAATGAAAATACAACCAACTAATTACTTTTTTATATTTGAAAAGGTTATTTGTTTTCAAAATAATTATTTTTATAGAATTAGAGTTTATATTTTGTATAGCCTTTTTTTTATAAATTTACTTATATAGTTTTTTCATAACAGAAGTAAAGAAATTTTTATAGGCTCATAATTGCAGAAGATATTTTTAATATAATATGTTTCTTTATTTTTTATATCTGCAATTCCGTTCATAAATACTTAAGAACAACTTCTAAAGAACAACTTTTCTGGATATATAATATTCTTATAGAATTACAATTATTTCTTTATTATTCTCTGTATAAGTCACTCTTTTCTTAGTAAAAGGATTGTATGTTTATGTTTTTTTTTTCTTCCATATTTTAGGGGGAAAAAAGCCGAAAGTGTCACAAGTACATTGTGTTGAAAATAAGGACGCTTGGATGACAAAATAATAACTATTCGACATCGAGATTTGGTTGACTGATTTATATATTTTTTTTTATTTCCTTCTCTTATAGAAAGGAAAGAATAATACTGTTTGTAACAGATAATAGAAGAAATATATAGAAAAATCGTTTTTTAGACTATTTTGATTCGTTAGCAAGCAGTTGCAAATAGTATGCACTGAAGGCCGATTGACTAGCTCCATGACGTTCAGTACCACATGGTTTGAGTCCTACGTGACAATGATGTTTGTGGTGGTTCGGAATCCACTTTAAACCAAAGGTCTCTGTTTAATATGACCGACAACCCTATTCCGTAAAAAAGAAAACAACATTTCATGTTTCGAAATCTGCCAGTAGGCAGAAGTCCTTGGCCCACCAAGGGGCTGTAGCGCCATTGAAGAAGAAAGAACATTTTACGAAAATGTTTGTTTCGTTATCAAGCATTTTCACATTTGAAAGAATGTTTTGTAGCCTGATAGCCGAGTGACTGGCGCTCGGTGCTACAGGTTTCGGATTCGAGTGCCGACTGTGCCATGGATGATTGTAGTGGTTAAGAATCCACTTTAAACAGTAAGTCCATGTCTAATATGACCGCAACAACGACTACTACACAACACCATATCACTGTGCCTAGAGCTGAGTTGCCCCTTTACAGGCTGGGAATGATGTGGGTGAGAAGATGTCTGATTGGGCTCTGTGACTCTCTACGATCATATGAGACCGGCACCTACGACTTAAAGTGGATTCCGAACCACTACATCCATGGAACTTGAAACCTGTGGTACCGAGCGTCAGAGGGCCATCCACTCAGCCATCAGGCCCTGTCTAATATGGCTCTAGAGCGTTGGGCGTAGGGCTGACAACCCTACCCGGTAAAAAGATAACAACAAATCATGTTTCAGAATCTATCAGAAGAATATTTTATAATATATAATTATTATTTATTTTATTTATTTTATTTAAAGAATATTTTACGAAATTATTCTTGAAATGGCAATTTCAAGATATGAAAAGTTTATGAATTTTTCTGAAACATCACAACAAAATTAAATTAATTGCCGACTCAATTCTCCCAAGGTTTCTTATCAAATTGTTGACGTTTTATAGAATCCATTATTAAATTTTCTTCCCATAAAGAGTTAATGTAACAAATTAATTACATTAAATTTTGAAATATAAATATTAGCAAAGAAAACTTGCTTTTCTCTCAATCAATTCATATATTTTGTTTTGCAAATTATTTATGTGTGCAAAACATAAAAATATTATCATCAATATATCGTCATTTCCAAATGAATGCATTTTATATTGATTAATTAATGAAATTCCTCTAGTAAAAAACGAAATTTAATAGATGAACCTAGTTACAATATAAATTGGTTATTAAATATAACTTTCTCCGAATTAATTACATATGTTACATATCGCTTATTAAAACATATGAAATATAAGTAAAATTAAATAAACCCCATTATTGTTTTTGTATTTTATTCAATATATGAATTTTCATTTCTATTTCTTATTTGCGAAGTAATAAAGTTTATATAGATTTCAAGAAATGCGTTTAATGTGACGTACTTTTTGTTTTCAGTTTTAATGCTTTAAGTTTTAATGCTTAACTTAATGCTTTGTACTTTCTTCCAACATGTTTTTCACTTTATATATATTTTTTAAACCCCCAAAACTTACTTAAAAACTTTTCATTTCCATTCTTTACTATTTTTTTTTATCTCCTTAAAATTTCTTTTTCGACGTCTGCGTTTTTTTTTTTTGTCTCAAATTCCATTGAGTGTTGGAATTTTTGGAACGTCTAGACCGGACAAAAAAATTCTTTCTCTTTCAACGTGCTATCTAATAGTCTCTTGAAGATCTAACGAAAAAGAACACAGATGCTGTCAAACATATATATATATATATATTCTTTTGATTCAGCTAATGTGGACGATTTTCTAAATCTTAATTCAGAAAATAGATAGGTAAAATACAAGATATCTGTTGTCAATAATAGTTTTCATATTGAAAATCAGGAGATTTTTGAAAAAGTTAAATGTTTAATTTATTTATTATTATTATAACTAGATATTTAAGTATTTGGAATTATTTATTAATATTTAGTATTATTATTAGTATTATTTAATATTAGGTGTTTATTTGCAATAGGTTTGGTTTGTTGCTCTACCATCAATTTTGCACACTTTGGGATAATTAGAGCGGGACCTACAGTTTAATGTGGATTCAGGACCACTAACAAACATCCATGCCACCGCTAACGATTAGGCATTCATGTCATGCCACCACTAATTAGGATTCGAATCTGAAGCCTGTGGTCAGGGTCGGATTTAGATGAAAAGAGGCCCTAGGCTATTCCACTTATGAGGCCCTTTCACCTCCCATTTTTAAGTTTGTAAATTACACAAGAGATAATAAAATACATCATTACTGTGATATATGTTAAATGAAACATGTTGTGATTGGTATTAATCTTTATAAAAAAATGTGGCACGCATAATAAACAAATAAAAAAAAAAAAAAAGTCGAGAACACTTATTTGGACATTTATTCTCAGCACCCTATATAGTACTTGTAACAATAACTAATCAAACATAACACACAACATTTACAAAGAAACAAAATTCAAATAATAAAAATATTTGCCCAGGAAAATAAAATATGCAATAAAAATTATCATATTTTCTATAAAATTAAATAAAATATATTCAATACATTGAAAATTAAAGCAAAAATTCAGATAAATTATTTCATAATAAGTCGCATTTAAAGTTTAAGTATGAATTATTATGTAGAATTTCTTCTTAGATTAGTGTTTAGTTATTCTTTTTTAAATAGTGTAATTCCAATTTTGCAAACAATTTGAATGTAGGCCCCCTCTTGGATCTTGAGGCCCCAGGCTGAAGCCTAGTTAGCCTATAGGAAAATCCGGCCCTGGTTACAACTGTGGTACGAGTCATGTAATAATACAGAAGGAAGACAAGAAATGTTTTTTAATAAAATCCCACATTTCTCAGAACACGAACAAATATATTGTATTTTATGTACCTTATTATTTTAGATCTTTTTTGGAAGGTTAAAAAAGAGTTTCACTTAAAAAGAACATTTTCTAACTTCAGAACTTTCATTTGGAACACAAAAACAAATGAAAAGTAAACTAATAAATTACAAATAAAATAAATACACCCTTTTAACTATTATAATTTTATTTTTACCAAATATACTTTTTTATAAACAAGTTTAAATCTTACACAATATCAGTACTTAAAACAACTGGCAACTTATGGTAGATACAGACATATTTCTGAGAAAAAAATTTATATAAAATCTCTCCGCAAAAAAGAAATACACAAATCTTCCAATGCCAAAACTTTCTTAAAAAATAAAAAATGGGGTTTTTTTTAAATCAAAAATAAATGAATACATGTAATTGAAAATAATTAATAATAATTGAATAATTGAAAATAAGGACAAAATAATTGAATAATTGAAAATAATGATAAAATAATTGAATAATTGACAATAACGACAAAATAATTGAATAATTGAAAATAAAAATAAAAATAACATGATAAACATGGAATAACATTTGAACACAACAGCAAATGAAAACGAAAATAATAGATTACAAATAAAATAAATACACCTTTTTAACTATTATATTTTTATATTTAACAAACATATTCTTTTCTTATAAAGTATTCTAAATCTTATACAATATCAGTACTTAAGACAACTGACAACTTATGATAGATACAGACCTTTTTTCAGAGAAAAAAAAAAATATATATAAAAACTCTCCTTAAATGAAAAAAAAAAAAATAAATACACAAATCTTCCCATGTCAAAATTTTCTTATTAAAATGAAAATTTTCTTAAAAAAACGAAAAAAATTGTTTTTTCTAAATCCAAAATAATTTAATACATGATAAAAAATAATTGCATACTTATAATTGAAATAATTAATAATTAAATACAAAAGACAAAACAAACAAAATTATTGAATAATTGAAAATAATGGCAATTGAATTGAAAATAAAAATAAAAATAACATGAGAAAAGGAAACAACAATTGAACATAATAAAAAATGAAAAATAAAATAATTGAATACTTGAAAATAATAAATTGAATTGATAGTAAAAAATAAAAATAATATGAGAAACATGAAACAACAATTGAACATAATAAAAAAAATGAAAAAAAAATAAAATCTTGAAAATAAGGGCAATTGAATTGATAGTAAAAATAAAAATAATATGAGAAACATGAAACAACAATTTAACATAATAAAAAATGAAAAATAAAATAATTGAATACTTGAAAATAAGGGCAATTGAATTGATAGTAAAAATTTGAAACAACAATTGAACATAATAAAAAAATGAAAAATAAAATAATTGAATTTGAAAATATATTGATAGTAAAAAATAAAAATAATATGAGAAACATGAAATAACATTTGAATACAATAACTAAAAAAAAATCAATAAATTACAAGTACATTAAATACTCCTTTTAATTATTGTAATTTTGTTGTTTTTAATTTTAAATATATTTTTATAAAGTATTATAAATCTTATACAATATCAGTACTTAAGACAACTGACAACTTAAAAACTGACATTTTCAGAAGAAAAAAATATAGAAAAAAATCTCCTTAAAAGAAGTTTACAAATCTTCCCATGTCAAAATTTTCTTATTAAAATTAAATTTTTTTAAAAAAAACTTAAAAGTCGGGGTTTTTTTAAATAAAAAATAAAAAATAGTAACATTTTTAAAAATAAAAAATTAAAATTTTAAAATCAAAAATAGTAATAAAGTAATTGAATACAGGACAGTAATTGAAAATAATTAATAGTATTTGTATTATTAAAAATACTGACAAAATAATTGAATAATTAAAAATAATGACGATTGAATTGAAAATAAAAAATAAAAATAACATAAGAAACATGAAATAACAAAACATTTGAACACAATAATAAATGAAAAATAAACTAATAATATACAAATAAAATAAATAAATCCTTTCAACTATTATACTTTTTTATTTAACAAATATATTCTTTTTTTATATACTACTCTAAATCTTATACAATATCAGTACTTAAGACAACTGAACCCTTACAATAGATACAGACATTTATCAAAAGAAACAAAAAAATATATAAAAATTCTCCTTAAAAAGAAATACGCAAATTTTCCCATGCGAAGATTTTCTTAAAAACTAAAAATGGATTTTTTAAATCAAAAATAATTGAATACATATAATTAAAAATAATTAAATAATTGAAAATAATGACAATTGAATTAAAAATAAAAATAAAAATAACATAAGAAACATGAAATAAATTGGAACACAATAACAAATGAAAAATAAATTAATAAATTAGAAATAAAATAAATACATTCTTTCAACTAATATAATTTTATTTTTTCCAAATATAAATATATATATATATATATATTTATCTTTATATATTTAATATATTTTAAATATATATATATATATTTATCTTTTATAAAGTACTCTAAATCTTATACACTATCAGTACTTAAGATAACTGACAACTTATGATAGATATAGACATTTATCAGAAGAAAAATATATATAAAAACTCTCCTTAAAAAAAAGAAATACAAAAAATGGATAGAAAGTAAAAAAAAAAAGAGGAGGATTGTATAAAATAAAGAACAAGTGACTATTCCTTAAAAAAAAATTGGGAGAAGGAAAAGAAGAAGAAAAACGGGGAGGGGGAGAAACACTAGTTCGAACTTGAAGTCGTCTTTCAGTTTAGCACTGAAGCACATTTAAGGTGAAATTTATTTCCAGGGAAATCGAACGTTTGATCGTCACCATGGCAACGGGGACACCGCCTGACGTTGATGATGATGATGATGCTTTGTCGGGGACACTCCTTTCTCCGAAAATTCAAATGTTTCCGGAAATAGGAGTCCTCTGATGTCACTTCCTCTTTGCTGTTGCCATAAATAGAACCGGTGTTCTTCAGTAAGGTAAATACTCGATGGCTTGATTTGCTGCGCAACTTCTACAACGAATTTTTTATTTTCCGAAAGTAATCTTTTTTTTTTTCCACGTGAAGGTTTGAATTAGATTTGACCAGGCAATATCTTAACACATACTTTTATTTTTTACTAATATGAGACCGTTCTTTTCTCTGTGGGCTTTGCAGATGCGAACAATAGCATTAAGCAAAGGTTTAATTTTTAGGGTTTAGGTTTGAATTAGGTTTTATCAGGCAATATCTTAACACATACTTTCATTTTACTAATTTGAGACCGTTCTTTTTCTCTGTGGACTTTGCAAATGCGAATAATAGCATTATGCATAATGTGAATGTACTTTGATATAAAAAGATGATATATATATATTCACAAAAATTTATGCAAAAATAAAGTTTCAGAATTGTACTAATTTTCAAAATTAGATTTTGAAAATAGTACAGTTTAAAACGTTATATCTGCACGATTTTTTTCTTGGTTATTCCTAAAAACTGTTTGGTCTCAAATTGTTTTCAATAAAAAAAGAGGAAAAGAGTGAGAAAAACATATTATTTCCTGTTTCATTAAGTAATTATTTGATAAAATTACTCCTAGATCGAAAGTTTACTCTTATTTTAAAGTTATTCGAAATGTTCCCCAAAACAAACCGAGAGAAGGATCAGAGACATTGCTTTTAGAGGTTAAGATGGGTTTCCATCGGATACTAAAATATCACGTCAATCGAAAGCGTGATTTCTTTTCCACTCAAGCTCCCGATTAGTATCTTGTGGACTTCACAACTAATCTCAAAATCTCTTAGCAGACAATTTAACCCTCGATGCTAGATACTTTACAGATGCTGTTCGTTCACTGATAACAAATGTAACCACTGAGCAACGAAACAGTTGCCGCCACGAAAAATAGTTATGAATATTCATTTATTAGCGAAAGGAGAGAAAAGGTATTTTTATGCTTTAGATGGCGTAAAATATTCCTTATTTATCTGTTATTTAAAAAAAAAAGAGCGTCGTATTAAATGCGAGAACGATTTTTTTTAGATTGAGCTACGTTTATTATAAAAACCAGAAGTCCAAATATCCGAATGCATGACATAACAAAACTTGGTATAAATGAGATATATTTTAATTTTTATTGTTGATTTTCTACCAAAAAATCTTTTAAAAACGGAATGCTGTAATGTAGTAATGTAAAGTAACGATAAAATAAAATAAAACTGTATAGCATTAGAATAAAAGTGAAATAAAGTTTTTCCAAATTAAAAAAATAAATCTGAAAATAAAGAAAGTTGTTTCTGCATTAAATGCATTACTCTGCCATTAAATAAAAGAGAGAGAGGTTTGTAATATAAATATATTAATACAAAATAATACATAAAAATGTATTAGCCAATTGAAAAATTCGAAATACCAATTGTGTTTGAATAAATAAAAAACATAATAAATTGCATATATGAAAATGAATTGTCAAGAAATAATTTACAATAAAATAACAGAAAAACGTTTAAGCACGTAAACGTTTTTAAACGTTTTACGGAACCCTATGCCTGAAACAATGACCGCCAGAGCACTAGTCAGCTGGCCATCAGGCCCCATTTATCTACCTTCCTTTTCTCTGTCTCTCTCTTTATATATATATATATATACACTCAAGAGCCAAAACATTATGACCACCCCTGCATTTTGCAATGAACTTTCTGCCTGGATGACTTGGAAGGCACGTGATCAGGTGGAAGTGGTATTTAACTGGTATTAAGTGGGGGTATTAATCCATGCCAAGGCGGGTTGAAGCTGTGTTGCGCGCCAGCAAAGGTGGAAGGTGGGCCAACTCGTTTTTTGACAGGTGGTCATAATGTTTTGGCTCTTGAATGTTATATATATAGAGAGAGAGAGAGAGGATGATAGATAAATCTGTAGACTTGAAAATTGGTCTTACTTTTTGAGCACAGTAGTAGTTATCATTGTACTAAAACCCAAATTCGTATCCTAAAATCAATCCAAAACGTCAACTTATTGCGGACAGTTCTTTTTTTTACGTAGAATCGTTACATTACAAAAACAAGCGACTACAGAAAAAAAAAAAAACAAAGTCATTCGACTTTTTTCACTTTATTACAGAAAATCCTTTATAAATAATTTTCATTCATTTTTTTTTTTTTAAGTTTATCTATCGCCATCTATTTTTAGATATATGTAACTTAAATCTAACAAAGTTAAAATTAATGAATTAAATTTAATGAATGAATTAACATTTGAAAAACTGTATTAACATCCAGTGTCATCCACTACAAATTGAAAAAATAATGTAATTGAACTTGAGTGGATGAATGAAAGTATTTTATGAACGATTGAATATTTGAACAAGATATATAAAGGTGGGCCAACTAATAGAGGAATTGAAAAAATGTTTTGAAACCACATAAGCACAAGGCATTTTTAAATTGAAAATGGGTCTTACTTTTCGAACACAGTAGTAGTCATCCATTGTACTAAAAACCAAATTGATATATAAAAATCAATCCAAAAGCTCAACTCATTGCTGACAGTTCTTTTTTTTTTACGTGGAATCGTTACATCACAACAACAACAACAAAAAAAAAAAAAAAAAAAAACAGATAATAATAATAAAATAAAGGGTAAGATCTGGTACAAGTCGCGATACTTAAACTGCTGAAAGCGAAATTTTCAGGCCAGTCATTATTCCGCCACTGAACAAACGCACGTGACAACTCCTGGAAAACTCTTTTAGCAAGTAACATTCGCTCTCTGTGTTGTTGCTGTTGTTATTATTTCACACTCCACCATCACACATAGTTTTGTTCGATTCGACATCAAAACAATCGAGGCAGCTGGATTTGCAGTAAAAGGGAAGGTAGGATAAATAAAAAATAAAGCCAACAATCCTGCAGATAAAACAGAAAAAAAAAAAAAAAAAAAAAAATTTGAATCCTTTGAAGGAAATCTTATATTCAAAAAAAGCTGTTACGAGATCCGTGCTTGTGTTTATGACACAGCCCTGCAGAAATGACATTCAATGGAGTGCTTTTATTGTCTCTCTTGTAGGGGGGTAGGGGGGAGAGATGGTTTTTAAAGCTTTAGAAAATGGGTTTTCAGGTAAATTTACCGTTGCTTTTAAAAGTGGGGAATTCGTGGTCTCTAATGCAAATAGCGGAAGGCATCATGGGATCGTTAAAGTTCAATCACCTAATGCAAATAGAGCAGCGATTAAAAGGTTTAGTACTCAGTGGTTTGCTTTTTTAAAGTCAATTGTTTATTGTAATTTAAATGATTTTTGTGAAATTTTTGGGCCATATATTTTTTATTTAGATAGACAAAAATACAATTTAATACAACATACCAGGATAAAAAATATATATATATATATATATATATATATTAATATTATAAACTGGGATATCTATATGTATTTTTTGATTGCAATTTGATGCCTTTAGATCAAAACATCTTTTAAAATGGAATTTTAAATTCCAACACTATCAGCAAGGTCTCTAATTGTAAATCGACGGTTTGCAAGCACCAAATCTTTAATATTTTTGGACGTGAACTTTGTCGGTTGAGGTGGATGGTCGACCAGAGGGCTCTTCGTCTTCAATGCGTTTTCTGCCTTCTTTAACTGTTATACCACTTATAAACATTTTCTTTCGATGTAGGAATGCTCATCGAATGTCTTCTGCAACATTCTATTCTTTGCAAGCAAAATTGAATGCCAATTCATTCAGACATTTCAAAAATTGCCGGAATCAGTTTAGCGTCTCACAAAGCCAAGTGTCACTCAAACACTGTAACATTTTTCAAATTATACACAGATGTCAAGGACAGTGCCAGAAAATTAAAATTAAAAAAAATTGAAATTCTATAAAGCTCAGGAATTTTAAATTGAAAATGAGTCATACTTTGGACACAGTAGTAGTTGATTAGGACATACGGTTTTCAAGTGGATTACGAAAACGACCGGACATCTTAGCGCTGTAGAGACTCGAACCCCTATGCCTGAAACAATGAGACAGAGCATTAGTCAGCTGGCCATCAAGCTCCCATTTATCTTCCTCTCTCTCTCTCTTCCCACTCTCTCTCTCTCTATATATATACATATTTTACATTCAAGAGCAAAAATTTGACCCCCTACATTTTGCAATGAACTCGCCTGGATGACGTGGAAGGCACTGATCAAAAGAAATAAGTAATATAGTTGAACAAAGGTGGGGCAAATCGTGTTTGACAGGTGGTCATAATGTTTTGGCTCCTACTTTTTTGGTCTTACTTTTTGAGCACAGTAGTAGTTATCTATTTACTAAAACCCAAATTGATATCCTAAAATCAATCCAAAACTCATCTCATTTTTTTCATTTTTACGTGGAATCGTTACATTACAAAAACAAGTATAAAAAAAATTTTTAAAGACAATTTTTTTTCACTCTTATCGCAGAAAGTCCTCTATAAATAATTTTCATTCATTTTTT
This sequence comes from Caerostris extrusa, assembly GCA_021605095.1. Taxonomy (NCBI): domain Eukaryota; kingdom Metazoa; phylum Arthropoda; class Arachnida; order Araneae; family Araneidae; genus Caerostris; species Caerostris extrusa. The sequence goes on from BPLR01006866.1 coordinate 228,213, forward strand.
TTAAGTTTATCTGGCGCCATCTATTTTTAGACAAAACTAAAATTAATTAAAACTAAAATTAATTCATTAAATTTAATTATCTTTGACTTAAAAAAAAACTGTAATAACATCCTGTGTCATCCACTACGAGTTCAAAAAAATATTTGAACTTGAGTGGATGAATAAAAATTATTTAATGAACGATTGAAAATTTGAACAAGATATATATAAAGGGAGAGTGTAAGCTAATAGAAGGAATTGAAATTACATAGCCCGGGAATTTTAAATTAAAATTGGTCTTACTTTTAAACACAGTAGTGGTTATCCATGTACTAAAAACCCAAATTAATATCCTGAAATCATCCAAAAGTTCAACTCATTGTTGACAGTTCTTTTTTTTAACGTGGAATCGTTACATCAAAAAAAAAAAAAAATATAATAATAATAAAATAAAGGGTAAGGTCTGGTACAAGCACGCGATAGTTAAACTGCTGGCGAAATTTTCAGGCAGTCATTATTCCAGCACTGAACAAACGCACGTGACAACTCCTGGAAAACTCTTCGCTTAAAAGTAACATTCGCTCTCTGTGTTGTTGCTGTTGTTATTATTTCCACCCACCCACACATAGTTCTGTTCGGTTCGACATCAAAACAATCGCGGCAGCTGCATTTGCATTTTGGGTATGGAGATACAGAAAAAAATAATAAATAAAAATAAAACCAACAATCCTGCAGGAAATAAAACAGAAAAAAAAAAAAAAAAAAAAAAAATTAAAAAAAAACTGAATCCTTTGAAGGAAATCTTATATTCAAAAAAGCTGTTACGAGATCCGTGCTTGTGTTTATGATACAGCCCTGCAGAAATGACATTCAATGGAGTGCTTTTATTGTCTCTCCTGTAGGGTAGGGTTGGGAGGAGGGGTTTTGTAAAGCTTTCAGAAAATGGGTTTTCGGTAAATTTACCGTTGCTTTTAAAAGTGGAGAATTCGTGCTCTCAAATGCAAATAGCGGAAGGCATCATGGGATCGTTAAAGTTCAATCACCTAATGCAAATGGAGCAGCGATTAAAGGTTTAGTAATCGAGTGGTTTGCTTTTTTAAAAGTCAGTTGTTTATTGTAATTTAAATGAGTTTTTATGAAATTTTTGGGCCATATATTTTTCAATTCCTTCCATTAGCTCACACTCTCCCTATATATATCTTGTTCAAATTTTCAATAGTTCATAAAATACTTTTTATTCATCCACTCAAGTTCAAATACATTTTTTTTGAACTTGTTGTGGATGACATTTGACGTTAATACAGTTTTTCAAATATTAATTCATTCATTAAATTTAATTAATTAATTTTATTTTTTTAGATTTAAGTTGCATATCCTAATAATAGATGGCGCGAGATAAACTTAAAAAAATGAATGAAAATTATTTATAAAAGGACTTTCTGCAATTTAGTGTAAAAGTAGGAATTGACTTTAAATTTTTTTATTTTTACTTTTTTTAGTGCTTATTTGATTGTTAGTCACTTATTTGAATTTAAAGAGTTTTCTTGTTTTTTATATTTTTAGGTACACGTATTAACGATACCTTGGCGACATACTTGGTGGTTTTTAATTTAAATGCCTAATTTTCTGAATAAAAAAAAAAACAAATTTGGCGCGGGCTCTTTATTCAACTGTCGCCAAGGTATCGTTTCGTAGTATTTTTTTATTTAGATAGCCAAGAAAAACAATCAATACAACACATCATGATAAAAATTATATATATTATGAAAATGTATTTATAAATATATATGCATAGTTTGAAATGAGGTATAAAAATATTTTAAAAAAATTATAATTAGAAATTTAAAAGCATTGTTTATGTCTCACAACAAAAAAAAAAAAAAAATTAAGATATCTATATGTATTTTAATTATAAAATTTATTGATAGATGATTATTATTATTAAGATGTAGTTATAAATAAATATATTTTTTTTAAATATTTTAAATATTTATATATTTACAAATAAATATTTTTAAAAAAAATGTATTTATAAATAAAAACATATTTATAAATAAATATATTTTTAAAAAGTTTAAATATTATATATATACATAGTACAAATATTTTTAAAAATGAGGTATTAAAATATTTAAAAAATTATGATTTGAAATTTAAAAGCATTGTTTACGTTTTACAAAAAAAAAAAAAAAAAACTTGGGATATCTATGTGTATTTTAATTATAGAAATTCTTTAACAGATGGTGAGTATTATTAAAAAATATTTTAAAAATGTGTTTATAAATATATTTTTAAATATTTTAAATATTTTTAATATATATGTTAAAAATGAGGCATTTAAATATTTAAAAAATTAGGATTAGAAATTTAAGAGCATTGTTTACATTTTACAACAAAAAAGAAAAATAGGACATCTCTATGTATTTTAATTATAGAAATTCGTTGAAATAAGATTATTATTAAAGTTTAGTCTTAAGTACCGACGACCAGAGCCAATTGGCTATCAGTCCGCTTCTTAAACAGGAGATGGTTTTACTGGGTAAAGGTTGTCTACCCTACGCCCAATGCTCTACAGGCATATGTTTGTAGTGGTTCGGAATCCACTTTAAGCCTGTAGGTCCCCGGGTACACAATCAGACTTCTCACCCACATTAATCCCAAATTTTAAAGGGGCAACTCAGCTCTAGTCACAGTGATGTGTTGTGATGTAGTAATAGTAGTCATAATAGACAGGCACCTGAATGGTTGAGTGTCTAGCACTCTGGCGCTCGGTACCACAGGTTTCGGGTTCGAGTCCCGGCGGTGCCAGGGGTGTTTGTAGTGGATCGGAATCCACTTTAAGCTGTAGGTCTAGGCGTAGTGATATGGTGTTGTAGTAGTAGTCATATTAGACCGTGACCTATGATCGAAGATGGATTCCGCACACTTACAAACATCCTTGGCACCGCCTTGACTCGAATCCGGTGGTACCGAATGGCAGAGCTCTAGTCAATCGGGTATGAAGCCTCACATAGGAAACTTAATGTAGGTAGCACGAACTATACATTATACGTCAAGTAAATAAATTACATTAAATTATCAGTTAGAGTTCAAAACATGTTTTATTTTTATTTCCAATGGCAGATTATGAACAGTTACAGCAGAAAAAAGAACAAAAAAAAAACATACAACAAAATAATACAACAAAAATAACAACAAAATAATACAACAAAACATGCAGAAACAGAGTTCATTAATCTAACAAAAATGCCAAGTTGCAGATCTTTTAGCCACTGAAAATGTTACCAGGTGCACAACGGAGAGGTAGATATTCTGCGCACCCAGTTCAAAACATGTACAATCTTATATTTAGAAAATACTAATAAATAACCTTATTATAATTAAACCATAAAAATTATTTCCGAATGAACAAACTGACTTCGCAATTAAAGATATTACCTCATTGCTTTCTCAAAATCATACAATATTTCATTCCAAGCGACAAAACTCGCATTGTCCAAGCAGGCAACGCATTGGAAACGGTCACATTTATGTATACGGAATCGCGAATCTTTTGTGACGTTGCTGAAGCCATTTATTCCCCCAAAATTCTGGGTAATAGCCATTGCCATGAAACGAAAAAAAAAAAGGAATGGAAAGAATTTTCTGTTGCCGTAGATTCCTTTCACAAAGCACGAAAAAGGGAGGGGGTATAGGTGCCTCAATGAATAGAATTTCTTTTTTTTTTTCACCAACTTTCATTTTCTTCGGTGCAGTATCCTCTTCACCTTTCCCGACCATTAATTCAGTTTGGTGAAAGGAGTGTGATTGTGCCAGAACGGAGGCACTTAGTTAAATGGTTATATTGTAGGATGAGCTTTCTCGGAAGATCTTGGGATAACTTTAAAGCTCGGTTTTTTTTTTTAGAACTTTTCTTTCAGCTCTTTTATTTTCCTATGAAGTCATCCAGTTGAGATATAAAAAAAAACCCCTCTAAGGCTACTAGTGTTTTCATTGTTGTTGGAAAAAGTATAACTTTTTATTGTTTTCTAAATTAATATTGTCTTTAATCAGGATGTTAAGGCTACTATTGTTTTCATTGTTGTTGAAAAAAGTATATTTTTTTATTGTTTTTAAATTAATAGCAATTTAAAAATAAATAAGTAATATAAAAGAAAATGTTTTTAAAGTCAATTCCTACTTGTTTTTCACTCTAGGGCAGAAAATCCTTTATAAATTATTTTCATTCATTTTTTAAGTTTATCTAATGCCCTATATTGGTAGATATATGCAACTTAAATCTAACAAAAAACTAAAATTAATTAATTAAATTTAATGAATGAATTAATATTTGAAAAACTGTAATAACATCTGTGTCATCCACTGCAAGTTCAAAAAAGGCGTATTTGAACTTGAGTGGATGAATAAAAAGTATTTAATGAACGATTGAAAATTTGAACAAGATATATATAGGGAGAGTGTAAGCTAATAGAAGGAATTGAAATTACATAAGCCCCGGGAGTTTTAAATTAAAAATGGGTCTTACTTTTTGAACACAGTAGCAATTATCCATTGTACTAAAAACCCAAATTGATATCCTGAAATCAATCCAAAAGCTCAACTCATTGCTGACAGTTCTTTTTTTTACGTGGAATCGTTACATTAAAAAAAAAAAAAAAAAAAAAAAAAAACAGATAATAACAATAAAATAAAGGGTAAGGTCTGGTACAAGCACGCGATACTTAAACTGCTGAAAGCGAATTTTTCAGGCAGTCATTATTCCAGCACTGAACAAACGCATGTGACAACTCCTGGAAAACTCTTCGCTTAAAAGTAACATTCGCTTCTGCGTTGTTGCTGTTGTTATTATTTCCACACACTCTCCCACACATAGTTCTGTTCAAATCGACATCAAAACAATCGCGGCAGCTGGATTTGCAGTAAAAGGGAAGGTAGATAAAAAAAATAAATGAAAAAATAAAACCAACAATCCTGTAGGAAATAAAACAGAAAAAAAAAAAAAAAAAAGAAAAAAAAATTTAAAAAAAAAAAATTGAATCCTTTGAAGGAAATCTTATATTCAAAAGCTGTTACGAGATCCGTGCTTGTGTTTATGACACAGCCCTGCAGAAATGACATTCAATGGAGTGCTTTTATTGTCTCTCCTGTAGGGGGTAGGGTTGGGAGGGATGGTTTTGTAAAGCTTTCAGAAAATGGGCTTTCGGTAAATTTACAGTTGCTCTTAAAAGTGTGGAATTCGTGCTCCCTAATGCAAATAGCGGAAGGCATCATGGGATCGTTAAAGTTCAATCACCTAAGGCAAATGGAGCGGCGATTAAAGGTTTAGTAATCGAGTGGTTTGCTTTTTTTAAAGTCAATTGTTTGTTGTAATTTAAATTAAGTCATATATTTTTTATTTAGATAGACAAGAAAATACAATCTAATATAACATACCAGGATAAAAATTATATGTATATATATATATATATATATATATATTGATAACCTAACATAAATCGAAAAAGCTCAACTCATTGCTGACAATTCTTTTTCAAGTGGAATCGTTACATTACAAAATAATAATAATAATAATAATAAAATAAAGTGTAAGGTCTGGTACAAGCACGCCATTCTTAAACTACCCAAAAGTAAGATCAATTTTTTTTTCAAAATCCTTAATTTATTCTTCCAAATTTATTTCATCGCTTTCAAAGTAATCCACTCCGGACACAATGCAACTATGCCAACTTTTTTTCCAATCCTCAATGCATGTTAAAAAGTCATCGCACGGGATGCCCTTGAACGCGCGCGGCGATTCACGTTGAATCTCTTCAATCGACTCAAAACGGTGTCTCCTGAGTGGTCTTTTGAGTTTAGTGAATATTCAGAAATCGCACGGTATGAAAACACGGTTGTTGTGGAAAGATATAGGTTTCATTTTTGACAAAAAAGTCACGAAGAATCAATGCAGTGTGAGCTGGCGCATTCAGTCGAAATTTAGCGGTACCAATCGAGATTTGATGCCTTTGAGTCCCAAAAACATGTTATAAAATGGAATTTTAAAATTCCAACTTCATCAGCAAGGTCTCTAATTGTAAATCGACGGTTTGCAAGCACCAAATCTTTCATTTTTTGGACGTGAGCTTCGTCGGTTGAGGTGGAGGGTCCATCAGAGGTCTTTTCGTCTTCAACGCGTTCTCTGCCTTATATCAACAGTTTATACCACTTCTAAACTTTTCTTTCCGGTATAGAAATGCTCACTGAATGCCTTAAGCAGCATTCTATTCGTTTCCGCAAGCAAAATTTAATGCAAGTTCTTTAATCAATTAATTCAGACATTTTAAAATTGCCGGAATCAGTGTTAGTGTCTCACAAAGTCAAGTGTAACTCAAACACTAATGAATATTTTGACGTCAAATTTCTGCACAGATTTCAAGTATAGTGCAGCAACCTGAAAAAGAAAAAAAAGGAAATTCCATAAGCCCCCGGAATTTTAAATTGAAAAATTGGTCTTACTTTTGGACACAGTAGTATTTGATCGGGACATACGGTTTTAAGTGGATTCCGAAAACGACTACAGACATCCTTAGCGCCGTTGAGACTCGAACCCTATGCCTGAAACAATGACCGCCAGAGCATTAGTCAGCTGGCCATCAGGGCTCCCATTTATCTATCTTCCCCCCCTTTCTCTCTCTCTTTCTATATATATATACACACAAGAGCCAAAACATTATGACCACCCCTACATTTTGCAATGAACTCGCCTGGATGACGTGGAAGGCAAGTGATCAGGTGGAAGTGGTATTTAACTGGTATTAAGTGGGGGTATTAATCCATGCCAAGGTGGGTTGAAGCTCTGTTGCTCGCCAAAGGTGGGCCAACTCGTTTTTGACAGGTGGTCATAATGTTTTGGCTTTGAGTGTATATATATATATGTATATATATATATAGAGAGAGAGAGAAATCTGTAGACTCGAAAATTGGTCTTACTTTTTGAGCACAGTAGTAGTTGTACTAAAACCCAAATTGATATCCTAAAATCAATTCAAAAGCTCAACTGATTGCTGACAGTTCTTTTTTTTTTTTTTACGTGGAGTCGTTACATTACAAAAACAAGTAATATAAAAAAAAAAAAAAAATTTAAAGTCAATTCCTACTTTTTTTCCCACTATTGCAGAAAGTCCTTTATAAATAATTTTTATTCATTTTTTTTAAGTTTATCTGGAACCATCTATTTTTAGATATATACAACTTAAAAATCAACAAAAACTAAAATTAATTAATTAAATTTAATTAATGAATTAATATTTGAAAAATTGTATTAACATCAAGTGTCATCCACTACAAGTTCTAAAAAAATGTATTTGAACTTGAGTGGATGAATAAAAAGTATTTTATTAACGATTGAAAATTTGAACAAGATATATAAAGGGAAAGTGTGAACTAATAGAAGGAATTGAAAAAGAATTGAAATTTCATAAGCCCCGGGAATTTTAAATTGAAAATTCGTCTTACTTTTCGAACACAGTAGCAGTTATCCATTGTACTAAAACCCAAATTGATATCCTCAAATCAATCCAAAAGCTCAACTCATTGGTGACAGTTCTTTTTTTTACGTGGAATCGTACATTACAAAAAAAAAAAAAAAAAAAAAAAAAAATGATAATAATAATAAAATAAAGGGTAAGGTCTGGTTAGAAGCACGCGATACTTAAACTGCTGAAAGCAAAATTTTCAGGCAGTCATTATTCCGCCACTGAACAAACGCACGTGACAACTCCTGGAAAACTCTTCACTTAAAAGTAACATTCGCTTCTGTGTTGTTGCTGTTGTTATTATTTCCACACACACACCCACACATAGTTCTGTTTGATTCGACATCAAAACAATCGAAGCAGCTGGATTTGCAGTAAAAGGGAAGGTAGATAAAAAAAAATAAATAAATAAAACCAACAATCCTGCAGAAAATAAAACAGAAAAAAAAATTGAATCCTTTGAAGGAAATCTTATATTCAAAAAGCTGTTACGAGATCCGTGCTTGTGTTTATGACACAGCCCTGCAGAAATGACATTCAATGGAGTGCTTTTATTGTCTCTCCTGTAGGGGGTAGGGGGAGGGATGGTTTTGTAAAGCTTTCAGAAAATGGGTTTTCGGTAAATTTACCGTTGCTTTTAAAAGTGGGGAATTCAGTGCTCCCCTAATGCAAATAGCGGAAGGCATCATGGGATCGTTAAAGTTCAATCACCTAATGCAAATAGAGCAGCGATTGAAGGTTTAGTAATCTAATGGTTTGCTTTTTTAAAGTCAATTGTTTATTGTAATTTAAAATGAGTTTTTATGAAATTTTGGGCCATATATTTTTATTTAGATAGACAATAAATACAATCTAATACAACATACCAGGATAAAAATTTATATATATATATATATATATATATATATATATATATATATATATATATAAATATATATATTAATATTATAAACTGGGATATCTATATGTATCTTTGACTGCAATTTGATGCCTTTGAGATCCAAAACATCTTTTAAAATGGAATTTTAACATTCCAACATCATCAGCAAGGTCTCTAATTGTAAATCGACGGTTTGCAAGCACCGAATCTTTAATATTTTGGACGTGAGCTTCGTCGGTTGAGGTTGAGGGTTGTCCAGAGGGCACTTCGTCTTCAGCGCGTTCTCTGCCTTCTTTGAACAGCTTATACCACTTCTAAACAATTCCGATATAGGAATGCTCACCGAATGCTTTCTGTAACATTCTATACGCTTCCGCAAACAAAACTGAATGCAAGTTCTTTGCTCAATTAATTAAGACATTTCAAAATCGCCGGAATCAGTGTTAGCGTCTCACAAAGTCAAGCGTAACTCAAATACTAATGAATATTTTTACGTGAAATTTCCCACAGATGTCAAGGACAGTGCCAGCAACTTAAAAAAGAAATAAGTAATATAAACAAAAATGTTTTTTTTAAAGTCAATTCTACTTTTTTTCACTCTATAGCATAAAGTCCTTTATAAATAATTTTCATTCACTTTTTAAGTTTATCTGGCGCCATCTATTTTTAGATATATGCAACTTAAATAAAACAAAAACTAAAATTAATTAATTAAATTTAATGAATGAGTTAATATTTGAAAAAACTGTATTCACATTCAGCGTTATCCACTACAAGTTCAAAAAAATGTATTTGGACTTGAGTGGATGAATAAAAAGTATTTTATTAACGATTGAAAATTTGGTGAGCTAATAGCAGGAATTTAAAAAAAAAATTGAAATCACATCAGCATCTGAATTTTAAATTGAAAATGGGTCTTACTTTTTGAACACAGTAGTAGTTATGCATTGTACTAAAGCCCAAATTGATATCCTGAAATCAATCCAAAAGCTCAACTCATTGGTGACAGTTCTTTTTTTTACGTGGAATCGTTACATTAAAAAAAAAAAAAAAAAAAAAATAATAATAATAAAATAAAAGGTAAGGTCTGGTAAAAGCACGCGATACTTAAACTGCTGAAAGCGAAATTTTCAGACAGTCATTATTCCAGCACTGAACAAACGCACGTGACAACTCCTGAGAACTCTTCGTTTAAAAGTAACATTCGCTTCTGCGTTGTTGCTGTTGTTATTATATCCACACACACACCCACACATAGTTCTGTTCGATTCGACATCAAAACAATCGCGGCAGATGGATTTGCAGTAAAAGGGAAGGTAGATAAAAAAAATAAATAAAAAAAAATAAAACCAACAATCCTGCAGAAAAAAATAATATTTTTTTTTTTTTTAAATTCAATCCTTTGAAGGAAATCTTATATTCAAAAAGCTGTTACGAGATCCGTGCTTGTGTTTATGACACAGCCCTGCAGAAATGACATTCAATGGAGTGCTTTTATTGTCTCTCCTGTAGGGGGTAGGGGTAGGGGGATGGGTTTTGTAAAGCTTTCAGAAAATGGGTTTTCGGTAAATTTACCGTTGCTTTTAAAAGTGGGGAATTCGTGCTCCCTAATGCAAATAGCGGAAGGCATCATGGGATCGTTAAAGTTCAATCACCTAATGCAAATGGAGCCGCGATTAAAGGTTTAGTAATCGAGTGGTTTGCTTTTTTAAAGTCAATTGTTTATTGTAATTTAAATGAGTTTTTATGAATTTTTGGGCCATATATTTTCCACTTTCTTCTATTAGCTCACACTCTCCCTTTATATATCTTGTTCAAATTTTCAATCGTTAATAAAATACTTTTTTATTCATCCACTAAAGTTCAAATACATTTTTTTGAACTTGTTGTGGATGACACTGGATGTTAATACAGTCTTTTCAAATATTAATTCAGTAATTAAATTTAATTAATTAATTTTAAATTTTTTAGATTTAAGTTGCATGTATCTCCCCATAGATGGCGCCAGATAAACTTAAAAAATGAATGAAAATTATTTATAGAGGACTTTCTGCAATTTAGTGTGAAAGTAGGAATTGACTTTACATTTTTTTTTTTATTTTACTTGTTTTTTAGTTGCTTATTTGATTGTTAGTCAGTTGCTTATTTGAATTTAAAAGAGTTTTCATAAACTTTTGGGCCATATATTTTTAGGTACTTACGTATTAACGATACCTGGCGACATACTTGGTGGTTTTTAAGTGTCGCTAATCTAACAGCCTAATATAAAACTGAATAATAAAACCGCCAAATCTGTAGCTGCGGTTGGCGCGTGTGCTTTTATTGCCGCAACTGTCGCCAAGGTATTGTTAATACGTAAGTACCATTTTTTATTTAGATCGCCAAGAAAAACAATCTAATATAACATATCAGGATAAAAATTATGTATATTATTAAATTGTATTTATAAATATATATGTATAAAATATTTTGAATTGAGGAATAAAAATATTTAAAAATTATAATTAGAAATTTAAAAGCATTGTCTATGTTTCACAACAAAAAAATTAGGATATCTATGTGTATTTTAATTATAGAAATTCATTGAAAGATGATTATTATTATTAAAAATGTAGTTATAAATAAATATATTTTTACATGATTTAAATATTATAAATATATATATATTTTAAAAATGTATTTACAAATAAATAAATTTTTAAAAAGTTTAAATATTTTAAATATATATTATTTTAAAAATGTATTTATAAATAAATATATTTTTAAAAGTTTAAATATTATAAATATATATGTATATATATATATATATATATATACAAATATTTTTAAAATGAGGTATTAAAATATTTAAAAATTTGATTAGAAATTTAAAAGCATTGTTTTTTCTCCACATATTTTTATTTAGATAGACAAATACAATCTAATACAATTTATCAGGATATATATATATATATATATATATTTATTTATTTATTTATTTTAAAATGAAGTATTAATATATTTAAAAAATTATAATTAAAAATTTAGAAGCATTGTTTATATTTTACAACAAAAAATTAGGTTATCTCTATGCATTTTAATTATAGAAATTCGTTGAAAGAAGATTATTATTAAAGGTTTAGTCCTAAGTACCAACGACCACAGCCAATTGGCTATCAGTCCGCTTCTTAAACAGGAGATGGTTTTACTGGGTAAGGTTGTCTACCCTACGCCCAACGCTCTACAGTCATATGTTTGTAGGGATTCGAATCCACTTTAACCTTGTAGGTCCCGGTCTCATACGACCGTAAAGCGTCACAGAGCAAAATCAGATTTCTCACAAACATCATTCCCAAATTTTAAAGGGGCAACTCAGCTGTAGCCACAATGATGTGTTGCGATGTAGTAATTCTAGTCATATTAGACATAGACCTGAATGACCGAGTGTCTAGCACTCTGGCGCTCGGTGCCGCAGGATTCGAGTCCCGGCGGTGCCATGGGTGTTTGTAGTGGATCGGAATCCACTTTAAGCTGTAGGTCTAGTCGTAGTGATATGGTGTGTTGTAGTAGTAGTAGTCATATTAGATCATGACCTATGATCGAAGCTGGATTCCGAACGCCTACAAACATCCTTGGCACTGCCTTTGACTCGAATCCTGTGGCACCGAGTGACAGAGTTTAGTCAATCGGCCATGGAGCCTCACATAGGAAACTTAACGTAGGTAGCACGAACTATACATTACACGTCAAATAAATAAATTACATTAAATTCTCAGTTAGAGTTCAAAACATGTTTTCTTTTTATTTCCAATGGCAGATTATGAACAGTTACAGCAGAAAAAGAACAAAGAAAAAAATACAACACCAACAAAATAATACAACAAAACATGCTGAAATAGAGTTCATTAATCTAACAAAATGCCAAGTTGCAGACCTTTAACTACTAAAAAAGTGTTACCAGGTGCACCACGGGGGAGGTAGATCTTCTGAGCACCCAGTTCAAAACATGTACAATCTTATATTTAGAAAAAAATACTAATAAATAACCTTATCTTAAACCATAAAATATTCTTTCCGAGTGAACAAACTGAATTCGCAATTAGATATTACCACATTACTTTCACAAAATCATACAATATTTCATTCAAGCGACAAATCTCTCGCATTGTCCAAACAAGCATAACGCATTGGAAACGGTCACTTTTATATATACGGAATCACGAATCTTTTAGACGTTGCTGAGGCCATTTATTCCCCCAAAATTCTGGGTAATAGCCATTGCCATAAAACGGAAAAAAAGGAATGGAAAGAATTTTCAATTGCCGTAGATTCCTTTCACAAAGCACGAAAAAGGGAGGGTGGAAGTGCCTCAATGAATAGAATTCCTTTTTTCACCAACTTTCATTTTCTTCGGTGCAGTATCCTCTTCACCTTCCCGACCATTAATTCAGTTTGGTGAAAGGAGTGTGATTGTGCCAGAATGGAGGCACTTAGTTAAAGGGTTATATTGTAGTATGAGCTTTCTTGGAAGATCTTGCGATAACTTTAAAGCTCGGTTTTTTTTTTAGAACTTTTCTTTCAGCTCTTTTTATTTTCCTATGAAGTCATCCAGTTGAGATATAAAATAAAACCTCTAAGGCTACTAGTGTTTTCATTGTTGTTGGAAAAAGTATAACTTTTATTGTTTTCTAAATTAATATTGTCTTTAATCAGGATGTTAAGGCTACTATTGTTTTCATTGTTGTTGAAAAAGTATATTTTTTTATTGTTTTTAAATTAATAGCAATTTAAAAATAAATAAGTAATATAAAAGAAAATGTTTTTTTAAAGTCAATTCCTACTTGTTTTTCACTCTAGGGCAGAAAATCCTTTATAAATTATTTTCATTCATTTTTTTAAGTTTATCTAGTGCCCTATATTGGTAGATATATGCAACTTAAATCTAACAAAACTAAAATTAATTAATTAAATTTAATGATTGAATTAATATTTGAAAAACTGTAATAACATCTTGTGTCATCCACTGCAAGTTCAAGAAAAGGCGTATTTGAACTTGAGTGGATGAATAAAAGTATTTAATGAACGATTGAAAATTTGAACAAGATATATAGGGAGAGTGTAAGCTAATAGAAGGAATTGAAATTACATAAGCCCCGGGAGTTTTAAATTAAAAATGGGTCTTACTTTTTGAACACAGTAGCAATTATCCATTGTACTAAAACCCAAATTGATATCCTGAAATCAATCCAAAAGCTCAACTCATTGCTGACAGTTCTTTTTTTTTTTTACGTGGAATCGTTACATTAAAAAAAAAAAAAAAAAAAAACACACGCATAATAATAATAAAATAAAAGGTAAGGTCTGGTACAAGCACGCGATACTTAAACTGCTGAAAGCGAAATTTTCAGGCAATCATTATTCCAGCACTGAACAAACGCACGTGACAACTCCTGGAGAACTCTTCGCTTAAAAGTAACATTCGCTCTCTGTGTTGTTGCTGTTGTTATTATTTCCACACACCCACTCACATATAGTTCTGTTCGGTTCGACATCAAACAATCGCGGCAGCTGCATTTGCAGTAAAAGTGGGAAGGAGATAAAAAAAAAAAAATAAAAATAAATAAAACCAACAATCCTGCACGAAATAAAACAGAAAAAAAGGATTTTCCTTTTGAAGGAAATCTTATATTCAAAAAGCTGTTACGAGATCCGTGCTTGTGTTTATGATACAGCCCTGCAGAAATGACATTCAATGGAGTGCTTTTATTGTCTCTCCTGTAGGGGTAGGGGGAGGGATGGTTTTGTAAAGCTTTCAGAAAATGGTTTTTCGGTAAATTTACCGTTGCTTTTAAAAGTGGGGAATTCGTGCTCCCTAATGCAAATAGCGGAAGGCATCATGGGATCGTTAAAGTTCAATCACCTAATGCAAATGGAGCCGCGATTAAAGGTTTAGTAATCGAGTGGTTTGCTTTTTTAAAGTCAATTGTTTATTGTAATTTAAATGAGTTTTTATGAATTTTTTGGCCATATATTTTTCAATTCCTTCTATTAGCTGAGACTCCACTCAAGTTCAAGTACATTTTTTTTGAACTTGTAGGGGATGACACTGAATGTTAATACAGTCTTTTCAAATATTAATTGAGCAATTAAATTTAATTAATGAATTTTAGTTTTTTTTAGATTTAAGTTGCATATATATACCGATAGATGGCGCCAGATAAACTTAATATGAATGAAAATTATTTATAAAGGACTTCTGCAATATATTGAAAAAGTAGGAATTGGCTTCAAATTTTTTTTATATATATATTTCTTGTTTAAAATGAGTTCATAAATTTTTATTTATTTCTGTATATTTGTTACTTAGATAGCCAAGAAAGATACAACATAATAATCTAATACAACATATCAGGATAAAATTATATATATATATATATATATATATATATATATATATATATATATATATATAATATATTTCAAATGCATTTATAAATAAATATATGTATAAATATTTTGAAATAAAATATAAAAATATTTAAAAGATTATAATTAGAAACTTAAAAGCCTTGTCTGTTTTACAACAAAAAATTTGGATACCTATATGTATTTTAATTATAGAAATTCATTGAAAGATGATTATTATTATTAAAAATGTAGTTATAAATAAATATATTTTTAAATGGTTTAAATATTTGAATATATATATATTTTAAAAAATGTATTTATAAATAAATATATTTTTAAAAGTTTAAATATTTTATATATATATATATATATATATTACAAATATTTTAAAAATGAGATATTAAAAATATTTAAAAAATTATGATTAGAAATTTAAAAGCATTGTTTATGTTTTACAACAAAAAACTGGGATATCTACATGTATTTTAATTATAGAAATTCTTTGAAAGATGGTGAGTATTATTAAAAAATATTTTAAAAATGTGTTTAAAAATAAATATATTTTTAATATATATGCTAAAAATGAGGTATTAAAATATTTAAAAAATTATGATTAGAAATTTAAAAGCATTGTTTACGTTTTACAACAAAAAAACTGGGATATCTATATGTATTTTAATTATAGAAATTCTTTTTGAAAGAAGGTGAGTATTATTAAAAAATATTTTAAAAATGTGTTTATAAATAAATATATTTTTAAATATTTTTAATATACATGCTAAAAAATGAGGCATTAAAATATTTTAAAAAATTAGGATTAGAAATTTAAAAGCATTGTCTGTGTTTTACAAGAAAAATATTAGGATATAGGGATATTAGGACATATTTTGATTATAGAAATACATTGAAAAATTATTATTATTAAAAGTTTATTAATCGAGTGTTTTTTTAAATCAGTTGTTTATTGTAATTTAAATGAGTTCTTATAAAATTGTTCAGCCATATATTTTTTATTTAGATTGACAAGAAATATAATGTAATACAACATACCAGGTTAAAAAAAAATATTTTTTAAAGATGAGGTGTTAAAATATTTAAAATATTATAATTAAAAATTTTAAAGCACCGTTTAAGCTTTAGAACAAAAAAATTAAGATATCTATATGTATTTAATTCATAAAAATTCATTGAAAGATGATTTTTATTAAAAGTTTAGTAATCGAGGGTTGTTGTTTTTTAAAGTCAATTGGTTATTGCATTTTAAATGAGTTTTTATAAAAATTTTTCGCCACATATTTTTATTTAGATAGACAAATACAATCTAATACAATTTATCAGGATATATATATATATATATATATATATATATATATATATTTATTTATTTTAAAAAATGAAGTATTAAAATATTTAAAAATTATAATTAAAAATTTATAAGCATTGTTTATATTTTACAACAAAATAATTAGGTTATCTCTATGTATTTTAATTATAGAAATTCGTTGAAATAAGATTATTATTAAAGGTTTAGTCTTAAGTACCGACGACCACAGCCAATTGGCTATCAGTCCGCTTCTTAAACAGGAGATGGTTTTACTGGGCAAGGTTGTCAACCCTACCTGCAATGCTCTACAGTCACATGTTTGTAGTGGTTCGAATTTCGAATCCACTTCAAGCGTGTAGGTTCCGGTCTCATACGACCGTAGAGCAGAATCAGACTTCTCTCCCACATCATTCCCAAAATGTTAAAGGCAACTCAGCTCTAGCCTCAATGATGTGTTGTGATGTAGTAATGGTAGTCATATTAGACATGGACGACTGGTCGAGTGTCAGCACCCTGGCGCTCGGTGCCACAGGTTTCGATTCGAGTCTCGGCGGTGCCAGGCGGGTGTTTGTAGTGGATCGAATCCCTTTAAGCTGTAGGTCTAGGTGCAGTGATATGGTGTGTTGTAGTAGTAGTCATGTTAGACCGTGACCAATGATCGAAGATGGATTTCCGCACCCCTACAAACATCTTTTGGCACTGCATTGACGAATCCT